>JAUELO010457656.1:0-22471 GCA_032357855.1 Amphibolips quercusostensackenii | reverse complement strand
TCTTTAGCCTTTTCATGTATGACCTCTCCGCGGAGCGTCAATGCTGCGCGGACGAGGGCGCTGGGGGAGGGGATAGCTAATTCTCGATTTTCGTCGCTCGCACGGAAACGCTGCGGCGACTTCAAACTCGCCCGAGTAGTTATATCTACATAATAATTTTTTAGTCGTATTATTTGCAATTGAAAATTGCAACTATATTATTTTTTAATGAATGTTTATTAAGAATAGTAAAAAACGTTTGCGATTTATCGCAAACGTGCGTTACGAATTGTTTGCTTGTTTTATCACCTTGCCGTATCTTTTTTCATGACAATTTTTTGGTAAAATAATACATCGGAACAACTTATTTCATTTTTTTTCGCCTCTTTTTATTTCACACAGATGCCTCCTAATATGAAGATATAGACAAAGGACTTAATTTTAATATTACATAATATTTATACGAATTGTGCAATTTTCGCTTGCGTTTCGTATTCGTCGCAATCGGGTAGTGTCTCAACAACTGAGCTCACAGGTGTTACAGAAATGTCATCGATATCATCGTCACTCATATCGCTAACAGCAACTTCCTTGCGTTTTATATTTCTACATTTTTCTTCTTCGCAGTTTACCCAAAGTTCCGAACAATCAAGGCCGTTCTTCTTGCAACTGCATAAATTATGTTTGCACCCCGTCGTGCATTTTTTTTCATCTCTTTTAACAAATCGTCCGGTAAAAGTGCCACTTTTGTCTGGACGGGAACATGTCCGTTTTGGGTCATGGACCAACCCCATTTCAATGGATTTTTCGGATTGTTTAAGCAAGTTTGAACTTGGTGATACACACGGAAGGAGTGTTAAGTAGCTACGCTTCTGAAAGGGGGTAAATTTTGCAAACCGAATGATTTTTTAGTTTTTACTGTTTGGAACAAATTAAATCTTAAATCACTGAGTCTGTACTCTTTGTTTCTCGTTCTGTACAAAGCCAAAATCATTTTGCACCCGTTTTCTTCAATTGCTTGTCGTTGCACCTCAGGATTATTAAAATAAGCTGTCTATTCTTGTTTTCCACACTGTCATTAACCATCTTCAGAAATTTCGTCTTTCCTTTTTTGTAAAAGCACGAAGTTGTATCACAACCTGTAAAGGCGTGAATAACGCATATCAAGTTTTTCAAGGAAGGATATGTAAGACTGTCGCGAAAATACAGCTCATCGTTTTTTTTGCCCTTGCCTGGTTTGAGAAAGAAAATCTTTGTCTTTTCTATGTATAGTATATGCCTCTTGTGAGCAACATTTAGACATTGATCTTTCAAAGTCTATTTCACAGCCAACGTGGCGCTTTGTTCGTCGTATTTGTTCGACACTTTTTGCCGACGACTTTTCCGTTTTGATGCCACACAACTTTTTGCAACAAAAAACCTCCGTCTGTTACGTTAATATAATTTTTGTTGTAAAGCAACTTTACTTTCATCGCATCGAAATTTAAAAAAAGCTGCTTTTTGGATCTTAGGCATTCCAGCATCATTAAATATTGATAGCGGAAATGGAGCCAACTTGTAGTGTAAATATTCTTTCATGTCAGTCGTTTTTTCGATTTTTAAACAAATTCGTTGAAACAGCTGAGTAAAAGAAATGTGTACGACATTGTCCTTTATCCTCACCTTTAAATTCACATCAGCAATGTGATCTGATTTTGGAAAAGGGTTTCACGTCGCAAAAAATGAATTAAATTTGCAAATATCAGCCTCGTCTCTTCATATTTGCGAAACTCGAGCATTCACGTGCTTTTCAGATGTTTGAAATAAAACATTGCAAAAGTCTGCGAGAGCCTTGGTAATTTCCATGACAACAATGAGCAATATAACCCATTTTCCAATCACGCCGCCCGTCATCCGTCGCCCGCGTGTTAAGCCGCCAACCGTGTTCATTTCCTTCATCAGTGCTTGCTCGATTGTCATGTCTGACCAAACGCCCGACCAATACTTTTCAGTTCACCGAATAGTGAAAAAAGCGGACTAAATAAATTTATTATATTTGTTGATTTCCAAGACATTTTTAGACCGTACATGTCTTGCAGATATAAATGGGCACATTTAGGACAGTAAAAGTGACCAGTGGCATGAAAATACGGTAACATTTGTTTTAATGAAGCGAGATGTGATTCCCAGTTACCTGATCTTTCGGCTACTATGAAAATTTTCAGGACGAATACCATCGAGAAGTACTGAATCCAGAGTTTGGCCGTGGGTCTGTTATTTTGCAACTCTTGAATACGAATAGAAAACGCATTCTTTATTTTTTCGAATTCCTTACTCTGCACTTTTTCGCGAAAATCAGACTGGCCTATACTTTCAATTAAATCAATCAAAAGCTTTTCATCTTCTTTATTGAACTCCAAAGAATTTAAAATCAAGTTAGCAAGCACGAGATGAATTAATGCATGACCCCGAACCGACCTTGAATATGCATGTCCCGTTATTATTTTTTGTACAGATGCCGCAGAGTATATTGTTTTCAATCCACTTTTATTCATGATATACCCTATCGAACCCAAGTGCGACATCGCTGCATGAAAACCACCCAGACGAACAATAACGAAACTCAAACAATCGTCTTCGCTTTTTTGCAAGCTAAAATTTCTTGAGCTTTAAAAAAAAAAGGCCGATCAAATGTCACAAAAACTTTCTTTTGACTTTCAGTCTTACATTTCTTGTCTGCTTCAAGTAGTACAGTATAAATTGTGTCTTACTTACTAAAAGTGTTGTTAACAAATGGTTGGGCAATTATTTTGCTAAAAGAACAATTAAAATGTTTAACAATATCTTCCATAAATCCGTTACACCTCTTCACGTTTCCAGGACTTTTGTTTTTTGCGCACAGCCAAAACAAGTCGTTATTCCATATAGGAAAAGCATAATTGTCGTGACTCAAATCGGTAATAATTACGTCTTGCAACCCTCAAGATTTTTTTTTTATAAGATAAGGGTATGAAACTGAATCGTCCTAAATCATTGGTAGACGAGAGTTGTTTTAATTTTGGAATCGCTTTATTCGGCAAAACACTCGAGGCTAAAGTCACAGTCATTATCCCTTCCATGAAATGAAACGTATTTTCACCGCCCATCTTATTTGTATTATGATCGGCATTGTCGTAAGAAAATTGAAAGTAGGAATCTTTCAGTGCATATTGCAGTGGACAATCGAAAATGGACGACTCAAACAATAGCACCTCATGATATGACGAATAAAACCCCAAATTGCATAAAATATCGATTAGATTCTTCGATCTTAATTCGTTGTGCATCATTGTTTCAAGGGCGAGATTAATAGACGATGAAAATGATCAAGGTCTGATTGCTGAGAGAAAACAATGTGAAAGTGATACCACTTTGTTATGACATTTTCCTTCTTTTGCCTTATTTTTTTCATCAAAGTTTTCAGAAGGAGAAGCAACGTTTTAAGAAATATCACTTTCAGCATTTTGCAACAAATAATCGGCCTCTTAATAGTTTTCAATATCATAAAATCGACTACGAGTATCTTCAAGAATTATTTTCGCAGCTGTTTCAACGATTCTGTTTTGCTCCTTCACTTTATTTGCCGTTTTACTGGAGTAACACGCTTCAGAAAGTATTTTACATACGACATCACTGAAGCAAATAGTAACCCTTATGTACAAGTCGTTCCCGAAATGATTCTTTAATCTAACCACAAGATACCGATTACCAGCAGTGTTGCCTTTATAATCACGGAGAATATCGTTGAGCAAAAATTGACACTCTTTTTTATTTTTTTCAAGATACTTTGCGACGAAACGAAAACAAGAATTATTATTGTGATCTACGGGACGTCCGCGTGTTAACCTTGATTTTTTCTCTTTCAAGTTTTTGAGGCACGCATCATGATAACGAGCTTTTCGATGAAATCGCTTCGCGAACCTATGCGATCAAATACAATTTTTCCTAATTTATACGAACACTCATTACAACTTTTTATAATATTTGCAATCCTCAAATCGTCACGAACTATGCGAACCGCTGCTCTCCTTATGATGGAAAGCTTTGTTTGTTTTTGTATGAACTTGTCCGACGCGTCGTTTCCACAAATTAAAAAGAGATCCGCAAAATCGAAGTCTTCGCCAGTAGATAATCGCGTCCTTTTCGTACATTCGCCTTTCGACTCATTCAATTGATGAGCTGATTCTATAGCGGACGCACGTTCGTAAGTTACAAAGCACGACTTGTGGACTTTCATCGTCTGGAATTTCAAAAATCACAAATGCTTTCTGTCCATCCGCTGGAAACTGTACTCAACGAGGCCGTCAATCGCTTTCTTTCCCAATAATTTCTCCTTTTGTCTTTGCAAAGCAGTATTACAAATCACGCACCAGTCCATTTCAGCCATATTTAATTAACAGGGTTTCTGAATCAATCACAAGAAAATCAACACCGACCTTGCAAATAAAATTACTGCATGAAAACCATAAACATTACCTTGTACAAAGATGCAGCAGTAACCAACGACTCAGAAAGAGCCCGGTTCTCAAAACCCGTGTGGCTCGACAACTTCTAGGAAGGACGAAAATATACACTCTTGACAAAAACCTACTTTTTATCGTAACATTACCTAACGCACTTTTGCATTCCATTGATTGTCAAAATCATTACATTTTATTGGTAGCCGGGTTTCTGAATGAATCAAAATAAAATCAACACCGACCTTGCGAATAAAATCACTGTATAAAAAACATAAAAATTACCTTTCACAAAGATGCAGCAGTAACCAACGATTTAGAAAAAGCCCAGTTCTCAAAACCCGTGTAGCTCAACAACTTCTAGGAAGGACGAAAATATACACTCTTGACAAAAACGTACTTTTTATCGTAACATTACCTAACGCACTTTTGCATTCCATCGATTGTCAAAGTTATTACAAATCATCAGTAGCCGGGTTTCTGAATAAATCAAAGTGAAACCAACATCAACCTTGCAAATAAAATCACTGTATCAAGAACAAAAAAAAATTGCCTTGTACAAAGATGCAGCAGTAACGAACGACTCAAAAAGAGACCGATTCTCAAAACCCGTGTAGCTCAACAATTTCTGGAAAGGACGAAAATATACACTCTTTACAAAAACGTACTTTTTATCGTAACATTACCTAACGCACTTTTGCATTCCATCGATTGTCAAAGTTATTACATTTCATCAGTAGCCGGGTTTCTTAATAAATCCCAATGAAATCAACATCAACCTTGCAAATAAAATCACTGTATCAAGAACAAAAAAAATTGCCTTGTACAAAGATGCAGCAGTAATCAACGACTCAAAAAGAGCCCGATTCTCAAAACCCGTGTAGCTCGACAATTTCTGGAAAGGACGAAAATATACACTCTATACAAAAACGTACTTTGCATCGTTACATTACCAAACGCACTTTTGCATCCCATTGATTGTCAAAATCATTACATTTCATTAGTAGCCGAGTTTCTGAATGAATCCAAATAAAATCAACATCGACCTTGCAAATGAAATCACTGTATGAAAAACAAAAAAACTACTTTGTGCAAAGATGCAGCAGTAACCAACAACTCGAAAAAATCCTGATTCTCAAAACCTGTGTAGCTTAACAATTTCTGGGAAGGAAGAAAATATACAATCTTGACAAAAACATACTTTTTATTGTAACATTACCTAACGCACTTTTGCATTTCATCGATTGTCAAAGTTATGACATTTCATTAGTAGCCGGGTTTCTGATTGAGTCTCAATAAAATCAACACCGACCCTGCGATAATTATATCAAAAAAAGAATCATCACTTTTCATCCAGTAGTTTCATAGATATGACTACTCGAGCGAGTTTGAAGTCGCCGCAGGGTTTCCGTGCGAGCGACGAAAAGCGAGAATTCGCTATCCCCAACCCAGCGCCCTCGTCCGCGCGGCATTGACGCTCCACAGAGGGGTCACTTTCACTTGCCTTCTGCCCCGTGATAAGGGTTTAAATCGAATATCTCGGGAATACATGGAAAGGCTGAAGGCAGTTTTATCACCTCCCCAATTTTGAACTCTTAATGTTAATTAGAAGCGGAGATATAAATTGTTTGAAAAAAATTCCATTCTCTGCTTTGAATTGTTATAAACAATTGAACATCGCGTCAAAATTTCTTAGCAAATACACGCACTCAGTATACAAAATCACAATAAGCTGCGTACTTTTTTTACAAAAATATGATCATTTGAAAAGTTGCCCTTAGTTGCGAAACGAAAAATATTTGCAACTTGGTAAAAAAATTTTTTTTTCATTGTTTTACCATATATAAACGCTTCAATATCGATTCCAATGTCAAACCGCGACGTGCGATTGCTGGATTGACGCGCTAGCAGCAATAACAAAAAAAAGACTTTTCTTAATTAACAATGTAATATTTAGGAAACAACAAAATCGATGTAATTGAAAAAATTAGTGAACATTATTTAATAATAAAAGTATCATTATCGGGTATTTACATTTTAAAGAATTTATTTCTTGCCGTTGAATCTGTCAAATTTTCAAGTTGCTACTATTTAACGCAGGGATAGGGGGTAAAATGGGCTAGATTGATTGAACTATATATTGTTCTGAGATAGTAATATATGCTAATAATTATTTTACAGTACCCCCGTCTTAAGGAGAATGCAGAAACCCTCCAGTACTGGTACGAATAAGTACTATGTTAACGCTCGTGACGCAGCTTGTTTACAAGTTGCTTCATTGTCATGAAATATTGTATTAAATAAATATTAAATAGAATAATTAATTAATATTTTATGATAAAAATATTTCAATAAAATTGATAATATAACAGAATAGTATTTCTTTTATTCAACATTCCTATTTTTCACGTTTCCTATTCCTATAAACTTCTTTCAATTTATATATATATCTTTAAATATAATTTGATATATTTTCACTAAGGAATTAGTAGAAACTTTGAGTGAGTAGTTTTTAACTTTCGAATTAGAAAATACGCTGAATATTCGAGTTTGTAATATTTTACTAGTCTGTACTGGCACACTTTTTACATTTTCATCCTATAATAAGAAGCTATTAGATTTGTGTAAAATTTGCCCCCCCCCCACGTTTTTGTCAAATGTCCACGTTTTGCGACCCCCTAAATCCAAAAAACAGGTTTCCACAAATGTGTCTGTATGTATGTCTGTATGTATGTTTGTAGGTCTATAGATTTTTTGTTTGTTAGCACGATAACTTTCAAAAAATTAATAGATTAAATTGGACTTTGACACACTTTTTATGTGTCTCAATTTGAAGGTCAAGTTCGCTAGCGAGCCAATTAAAATGAAAATTCAAAAAGTGAGCACATTTTGAAAAATTTTTAGACTACTTTTTTTTAATTTAAAAATTCGATGTGCGTTTATAAATAGTACTCAGAAAGACAAACAAATTCTTTTCATGACTTTTTTTTATAAAAAAAATTACAAGAATTATAGCATTTTCAAAATCAAAACAAAAAACGAAAATAAATATTTTAAGCCAAAAAACGCACGATATGAAAAAATGTCAATAAGAGAAAAAAGTTGCATTTTAAACACCCTATATGATTATCACAAAAAAATTTTTAATTTTCTCGAAAACTGAAAAATTTAAATTTTGACCGAACAAAAAATAATGAAAAATCAAAAATTCTATTTTGCGGTTAAACCATACAGGATACAAAAATAGATGAATTGACAAGAATTGCGTATCAAAGAAATATCTACAAATTTGTCAGCGATAACTTTTTAATAGGACGAGTGGTTTTTTTAAGTTAAAAATTGAATTATTTTATTGAAAAATTGTTACATTTCCATTCTGTTATTACAAGGTATTCACTTTGTGTGAAATTTCCCCCCTTCCCCTCGTTTTCATCAAATGCCCACGTTTTAAAACCTTCTGTACCCAAAAATCAGGTTTTCGCGAATGTGTCTGTCGGTCTTTTTGTCTGTATGGACGTATGTATGTCTCTATGTGTGTGTAGATTTTTAGTTTGTAAGCACGATAACTTTCGAAAGGATTGACATATTGGATTGGGCTTCGGTACACTCTTTGAGTGTCCAAAAATGAAAGTCTAGTTCGTTAACCAGCCATTTTGGATGAAAATTCTAAAAGTGAGCGCATTTGAAAAAATTTTTAAAACCACTTTTTTTAATGTTCGAAAATTCCATGTAGGATTAATAGCAGTACTCAAAAGGTCGAACAATTTATCCTTACGACTTTTTTTGATAGAAAAAATGATCGGAGTCATAGCATTTACAAAATTGTAAAAAAACAACCGAAAATTAACATTTTTAGCCAAAAAACGCACGATATGAAAAAATGTCATGAGTAGAAAAGCATTGCACTTTAAACACCCTACAAGATTATAATAACATTTTAAATTTGCTCGAAAAATCGAAATTTTAAATTTTGACCGTACAGATAAGTTAATTGAAGCTTTTAACGTGTTATAACATACTTCGATAATTTTTCTTTCTGTAAAAACAGTTTTAACATAAAACATGTTTTTTTACGGTATGCGATGAAAATCTCACATGTTACATTTAGATTTCGATAAATCTTAATTGTTTTCATTTACTAATCGTTTTAAAATACACAAAACAATTACAATTTTTTTAAGCTTGAATCAGAATGCATCTTAAAAATTCTACCTGCTTTCGCGACCTCACATTTTGGCCGCATTGGAAAACAGATGGCGCACTGCAGCGCAGCGAATCCCAACAATTTGTAAACTTTTCCACTCTTTCAAAGAGATGAAAAAAATGAAATAATAGACAAAAACTTTAAATATCCTAATTGATGATTTAGGTTTTACTTTTAAAATATAACTTTAAACTTTCAAGATTTTGAAATTTGTCAAAAAAGGATTCTTAGGATTTTAAAATATCTTTTTTTATTTTGCAAGATTTGAAAAAAAATTTGGAAAACTTTGAATCATTTCAGAAGATATTTCGAAGTTTAAGAAATAAAAAAAAAGAATTTGAACATTTAAACAGATTTCAACGAATTTTAAACAAAGCGTAAATTTTTAAAGACTTTGAAATCAAATTTTGAAGTTTTTTAAATTTTTGAAGGGCTTATAGATAATAAAAAATTTTTTCTCAAAATTCTGGACAAAATTGTAAATGATTTTTTATTTTCAAAATTAATTTTAAGGAAATATTTTAAACTTAAAAATGTTTTTAAATATTTTCAACGAAATGTAGATTTTTACATTCTCATCAGAGCAGGTATTAGATTTGTGTAAAATTTGACCCCCCCGCCTTTTTTTGTCAAAGGTCCACATTTTGAGGCCTCCTAAAACCAAAAAGCAGGTTTTTGCGAATGTGCCTGTCTCTCTGTTTCTATGTGTGTATGTGTGTAGATTTTTAGTCTGTTAGCACAATAACTTTCGAAAGAATTGACATATTGCATTGAGCTTTAGTTTACTTTTCAAGTGTCCTATAATGAAGGTCAAGTTCGTTAGCCAGACATTGTAAATGAAAATTCAAAATGTAAGCGCATTTTCAAAATCTTTAAAAAAACTTTTTTTCAGATTTAAAAATTCCATGTACGGTTATTAGTAGTACTCAAAAAAGCTGAAAATTTAAACATATGACTTTTTTTGGAAAAAAAAAATTACTGGAGTTGTAGCATTTACAAAATTCTAAAAAACAAACGAAAATGAACATTTTAAGCCATACAACGCACAGTATAAAAAAATGCCAAGGAAAGAAAAACGTTGCATTTTGCAAGTTCTACGAGACTATTATAACCACTTTTTAAATTTTCTTGAAAACTAAAAAATTCAAATTTTGACCGCACAAAAAATAATAAAAAATCAAAAATTCCATTTTGCAGTTGAACTATACAGGATGCAAAAAAAGATGATTGTATGAAAATTGCGTATACAAAAAAGATCCACAAATTTGTTGCATATCATTTTTGGATAGGGCGCGTACTTTTTGTTTTATTTGGAAAAAACTGCTTTGAAAAGAGAAAAATTGAATTTTTAGACAGACTATGCAAGATACAAAAAAATAACTAGATGAAATTTTTTCACCCAAAAAAGAGCTTGAAATTTGTTCTTGATTATTTTTTGATAAAATGTGTAGTTTTTGTTCTAATCGCGAAAAAAAACATTAACAATGAAAAAATTAAATTTCTTAAAAAACGACGCAAGGCACGAAAAAAAATGAATTAACGAAAAGTGTGCGTTCAAAAAAAGATCTACAAATTTCTTAGCGATCACTTTGAGATAAAACGCATGATTTTTTTTGGTTGAGGCTTGTACTATCTTGTTAAAAATTCGCCTTTTTTGGTAAAATTCAGCTGTTTTTAGATTAAAATTTAAATATTTTTTGGTTCGAATATCAAGTATTATATTTTCTTTGAGAATTTATCTTTTTTGTATGCAACTTCAACTACTTAGTAGAAAGTGAAACTGCTTTATTGGAAATTAATCTTTTTGGATGATAATTAACCATTTCAGTTGAAAATCCTCTTTTTTTATGTAACTATTTGGTTTAATTTTTCTTTTGGTAAAAATTAATTTTTCTAAACTGAAAACTTAATTATTCCATGTTTGGTTGAAAATTTATCTTCTCCAGTTTAAACTTTAATTATTTGCTTGAAAATTCCTCTATTTTGTTGAAAATTAAATTAAATTTGAAATCAAGTAAAAATTTAGTAATATGCATATGAAATACATATAACACGGAATGCAAAGCGCACGATTAATGTACTTCGGAGCGCGAAGTGCGAAAACCAAATCGCGTGCGGTAAGCGGCACTTTTTTCAAACTTCTTTGATTCTATTATAGGGTGCACAGAACCAAGCGTGAAGCGCGAGATTTAAATTATTGTTAACTTCTTTCTATACATTTGTTTCAAATACGCCCACGTTAATATCCGGAGATGTCTTATTTAAGGGTTTAAATTGAAAAACTATTAGCGGCTTATGCTGTTTTTGACAATAATTTTGCGGGTGTTTTCATAACCATAATCGCGAATAGCGCCTTAAAAAAACATCGATCTACGAGGTTTCAAAAATATGAAAAATTTATGAACTTGTATTTAAATGAATTCCAGTTATTCCAGTTATATAATCGGAAAATTGAGGTTAAAGCGGTAATGTTTGAGGCAGTAGATTATTGTTTTCCAAGTTGTTTACTTGGAGTTGCATGATAATGGGTCTGGTTTTGTGCAGAGCAGGAAATTTAGTTGCCAGATGCAGTCCCCAGCACTTTTAGTTGCCTGAACTTTTTGTTATAAATCATAAAAAAATATAATATAACGTAATAGACTACAAATATTTAAATACCATCATACTATATACAAAGGTTTTGGAGCGCTTAAAATTAACATGGGGGTTTGAATATAAAAAGCTCGGTTTTCCAAAAAAATGGATAAAGAAATACTTTTTAACAACTTTTCAAAAATTAAAGTTCATTCTTTTCATAAGGAGTATTTAAAAAATAATTTCAACTTATAAACTCTTGATTTTGTGTGCCCTCAGCCCCTATCATTGTGCCCGTTTTATGATTAAATAAAAAATCAGTTTCATGTAAAATTCATGCTAAGCACAGGATTTTGTTGATTTTTTTAACTTTTATTCTTTTTATTTGACGCGTGACAATTTTAGGAGTAATAGATTTTTTATAAGTATACTTGGCAATTATTGAAACAAATCTTTACCCTATGAATCGTAAGAATTTATTATTTTTCGGGATTAATAAGGCAGCTAAGGAATGTTAAGAGTGATATTTTATGTGAAAAACAGTTTTAAGTTATTTAAATAATCAAAATCACTTGCTTCTTTTAATAGAAAAGATGGAGAAAATTCTAGTTTTTTCGAATCTTTGACACTAGGTCGCTTATTATTCAGTATTTCCCTATCTCAAGGAATTCTATATCAAAAAATAACTATTCATAATATAACTCTAGAAAACATGTTTAAAACAATTATTATTGTTTCAAAAAATAGGGTATCAGTTCTACGATAAGAAAATTTAGAAAAGTAGGCGACATGGTGTCAGAGATTTGAAAAACTAGAATTTTCTCTACCTTCTCTATCAAAAAGCGCAAGTAAATCATTTTTAATTCTTTAAATAATTGCAAACTCTCTTGCATTAAAAATATCACTCGTAACATTCATCAACGTCATTGTTCCGAAAAATAGTGACTTTTCAGGACTTACAGGGGGAAAAATTGTTTAAGCAAATAGAAATTGTTTGAGTATCTATATCATTTATCCCAAAAAATAATAACTTTTTGCGGTTTACAGGGCAAAAGAATTGTTCAAAGAAATCTTTCGCATATCGCCGCACAAAAGGGAAGCGCGATTACACAGAGAAAGTGTACACACCGCCTAAGAAGTTTCACTTCAAAAATTAATGCTTCAAAAATTACCTAATAAAAGTACTAAGTAGACTGACTAACTATCTGTTAAATTCGTGTATTTAATTAATTCTAGAAATTGCCACATCAGAGTTCTGCGCATTTTTTCAATAATAGTACACGGAAGCAAATAAGCGCTGAAATCTTAAGTGACCATTCTATGACTTCTGAATGGAGAGAAAAGTATGATGAGAATTCAGCGAATTTGATTATGTAGTAATAGAAAAGTCAATACAGTTTCAAAAACAGAGGCACTGGGAAAAGCCTAATGATTCTTATGAAAAAGTATTTATAAAAACAAAATATCCTTTCTGATAAATTATAAATATTCCTCTAGAGTTTAAAAGTCTGTCGCATATATGATTTGCGAAAAAGAGTTTAGAAAATGTTTAATTGTCGTTTGTCCAAAATTTGTTTTTACTATTGATGTTGTTTTTTTACAAATAAAACGTAAACTACGTGTCCTATAAAGAAGTGATTATTAACAAATTTGTAATCTTTTATGTGTGCATAATTTTTCTTGATTCATCTTCTTTTGTATATTGCATAGTATGACCGCAAAAAGCAATTTTTCATTTTTCATCATTTGTGCGGTCAAAATTTAAATTTTCGATTTTTCAAAAAATTCAAAAAGTTGTTATGATAATCTTGTAGGGCTTTCAAAAAGTAGCGTTTTTCTTATTCTGACTTTTTTTCATATTGTGCGTTGTTTGGCTTAAAAATTTTTTTTTTTTTTGTTTACATTTAAAAATGCTATAACTTTGATCATTTCCTTTCTATCGTAAAAAGTTGTGAGTATAAATTATTCGAGTTTCTGAGTACTACGAATAGTCGTAATTTCGAATCCAAAATAGATGAATTTTTAATAAAGAATTTAATAGTCGAAGTTTCAATTGTGACCGATCAATTTTCGACTAAAAATAAAACAGCTTAATTTTCAGTTAATCAAAATAATTTCCAACCAATAAAAAATAAATTTTAAAAATAATAATTTATCTTTCCATGAGTAAAATGAATGTCTATTAAAGCAGTTGAATTTTAACTAAAAATGATCAATTTACACTAAGAATCGATAAGATACATTTTCAGTTGAGAAAATTAATTTTCAACTAAAAAAAACTGATTTTCAACAAAGTAGTATAATCATTAACCAAATAGTAACATTTTAAACTAAAAGAGATGGATTTCTTATGGCAAATTTAATAGTTGAGTTATCAACAAAATAGTTCAATCTTCAACTAATAAAATGAATTTTTATTAAAGCAATTGAATCTTCGAAAAAAAACAATTGAATTCTTAATGAAGAATTTGTTGGTTGAATTTTTAACTACAAATTATAAACTTTTAGCCAACAATTTATAAGTTTAATTGTTAGTTCAGATAACTAATGTTTAACTGAAAAAATTAATTTTTAACTAGATAGTTCAATTTATAACTGAGTAGTAGAATTTAAAAAATTGTTTTATAAATAGTTTATAAATAGTTGGATTATTTTATTGGCTTCTATTAATACTGTTCGCATTTAAGTGAAAAAAACGAGAAAAAGGGGGAGTTTCTTGAAAACATGGGAAAAAAATAAATTCTTTAAAAAAAAATAAAGAGGGTAGTACGAGAAAAATTTTAAAATAAAACCAATAATTTTTTTGTTGCAAGAATTTAAGCAACTTGTAATTAAATTTATATTTTCCACGTGTGTTGTTACATTCTGCATTAATGTCTCGCTCTCCCTCACCCTTAGCCCCAGTTTACGATATATTTACATAATTAACCAATAATCAGCTTGAAAAATGTACTATCAAGATCGAAAAATTTTCAAGATAATTCATTTCGAATCAAGTCTAAAATATTAAATATTCGAGTCAAGGAAATTTTAAATTTTCACCCACATTCGAGGCACTCTCGAAAACGTCGCGATGACATTGCTTCAACTTGAACTTTATTTGAAGAAGTCCCTGATTAGCACTGTCATGACGACAAGACTAGACGTACAAAATAAAATATAGTGTCACAAAAAAAAATGTTTTTAATAAAACAAAATATATCTTTAGATAAGAAAAATTTTCAAATAAACATTTATTAATTATTAAATCAAAAATTAATTTCTCTATTAAATTAAATATTGACCAAATCCACTTTAAATCAGCAATTAACAAATGTATGTTTTTCCATTTAAAACTTCATTCTTGCGATTCATGAGTATTTGAACTTTTCGGTTTATTTTTCACAAAAATTTAAATTCTTTATTGAAATATTTATTTTTTAAAAACATCAAAAGACAAATTAAATAGAAAAACCCCACATTTTGAATTCATTCAATATTTTCTATGAAATTTGTGACATAATTTTTTTAGTATAAAGAAAGCGTTAATTTCTATTAAAATTTTATTATATTTTCAACATTAACAAACAATTGCAGATTTGAAATTGAAAATGAAAGATGAAATGCGTTTTGTGTTAAATACGTCACGTACAGTCTTGGTAGAATTTCAAAAAAGTATTTAACATTTTGAAATAGAGATGTTCGAGAATATATTAAAAGTGGAAAAAAACTAAGGGAGATTTTATTTTACAATAATAATAATAATTTCGATAAGTTTTTAATTTTTTCCCTTTTAATAAATTTTTGAAGTTTCTTTTTTTTGATTAAGTTAATTTTTGAAGTTAGACATTTTCAGAATCATCTAAAAATAAACGCGATATCATCAAAAAATAAACTTATCTCTCGTGTGTAATTCTTCCTTACAGAAAAAGTTAATAATATGTACTTTTAGATACGCTTGTTTACCTTCTTGATGATTCGAAAATAACATTCAAGGAAAATGTCTAATCATGCAATATAATATTTTTGACCTAAAAGTAATATATTATTTTTTTTTTTTGACAGCCCATTTTTCAGAAAAGGAAATAAAACGCAAAAGGGAAGAATTTTAAGGTTAAATTGACAAACGAAAAAGAATTAACTGTTAACAAACACACTTGCATCTTTAACCAAATGAAATAATTTTCATGATAAAAAGATTAATTTTTTTAAAGGTCTGTTCATTTTACAGATACTTAAATTTTCAAGACCAAAAGACGAATTTTTAATAAACAAGTTGATTTTTTTTTGTCTCAAAGGACGAATTTCCTTTGTAAAAAAAAAACTGTTGCACAAATAGTTACATTTTTAACTAAAAAGATAAAACATTAACAAAAAATGCATTCTTAACAAAATGTTAAACTTTTACCGAAGTACCTGGATTTTCAACAACAAGAAAATTTGAATTCTTCATTAAAATATTTATTTTCATTTTTCAAAAACATCAAAAGCCAAATTAAATAGAGAAAGGTTTCATAATTGACATAATTTTTTTCGTATAAAGAAAACGTTAATTTCTATTAAAATTTTATAATATTTTCAACATTAACAAATAATGGCAGATTTGAAATTGAAAATGGAAGATGAAATGCGTTTTGTGTTAAATACGTCACTCACAATCTTGGTAGAATTTTAAAAAAGTATTTAACATTTTGAAATAGAAATTTTCGAGAATATATTAAAAGTAGAAAAAAATAAAAAAGTTGATTTTTTTTGTCTAAAAAGACGAATTTTCTTTGTAAAAAGATACCTGTTGCACAAATAGTTACATTTTTAACTAAGGAGATTAAGCATTAACAAAAAATGCATTCTTAACAAAATGTTAAGCTTTTACCGAAGTACTTGGATTTTCAGCAATAAGAAAATAGTTAATATTTAAAAAAAATTAATAATAATATTATTATTTTATGATAATTATTATTTTCAACAAAAAAGTTGACTGTTCAAACAGAAAAGATATTTAAATCAAAAGAGAAAAAAATTCAATAAGTTGTTGAAATTCTATCAATAAAGATTAATTTTTTACTAAAGAAGATCAATTTTCAATCAAATATGAAATACTTTAATTTTTAGTTAAAAGAATGAATTTTCCATCAAGAAAAGATTGTTTAACAAAACAGCTACATTTTCAGTAATGAAGATAAGTTTTCTACTAAAATAAAGAATCTTCAACAACAAAAATTGAATTTTCAACAAAGAAGTTTTACTTCTAAGCAGTTAAATTAAAAAAAAAGAAGTAAATTCTCAAGGAAAAATGTAATAATTAATACTTTAAACGAAAAATATTTTTATTCTGATTAAAAAATAATGTAATTAACCTAAAAAAGTAAGATTTCAATAAAATACTTGGATCCTCAGCCAAGTACTTGAATTTCTTATTAAAAATATACATTTCTAACCAAGAATGGAGCATTTCAATTTTCAATAATTAAAATAAACTTTCGACCAAGAAAAAACCGAATATAATTAATATCAGTATTTCCCTACCTTAGAACGTAAACTATGTACTGTTTAAACAATTATAATTTGTTTAAACAATTAAAGGTAATTGCTCTAAGTAAAGTATAGTTCTTTTATTTCTTCTAGTCGCCTCTGTATATTGGTGGAATCTATAAATTGAAAATAATTTGCATGTAGACCTCCCCTAATGTATATAAATGAAACAGATAAAAGAAGTTATTTTAAAAAAATCGACTTTACTTTTATCAGAGCAATAAAATATAATTTTAAAATAAATTGTAGGATATTTATTCTAGTAATACTGAAAAAAGAAGAATTTCCAATGAAGAAATATTTTTTAGTCATGAACGAAAAAAAAGTTCACCTAACTTGTGAAACCTTCAAGAAAAAAGACGCATTTTTTGTACAGAAATTGAAATTTAACCAGACAATATTTATTTTCAGGAAAAAATAATTTTCAACAAAATAGTTTTATTTTTAGCCAAAGAGCACTCATTAAAAAAATTGTCAACAAAGTAGTTAAACTTTCACCAACGCAGATGAGTTTTCAATTTTAAAAAATCAGTTTTGAACAAAATAGGTAAACTTTCGACAAAAGATAGGAATTTTCTACTAAAATTATGAATTTTTAACAAATAACATGATTTCTTAACAAAGTGGTTCAAACAAAATTTTCAAACAAAATAGTTGAATCCCCAAGCAAAGAAGATTCATTTTCAACCAAACAATTGCATTTTTATCTAAAAAAGATGAAATTTCTACTAAAACACATGAATTTAAAAAACAAAAAGACCAATTTTCCAATTCTCATCGAGCGCTCCGCCTAGGGCGCGCGACTGTTAGTTCTCGCGCTTCGCGCTCGATAACGTATTTACCTCGCAGTATGCGCATGATCTTTGTACTTCCCCTACATTTGTGCACAAACCTTTTAAAATTAAAGGTCAAAGTATCGAAAACTGTTATTTAATAATTTTGAATTCTCTTTTGTTAAAGCTCCTTCGGCTTTGACGAACACATTCTCATCGCGTATCTCGGGCTTCACACTCGATTTCGTCTAAAATGTAAACGTTTCTACATTATAATCAACAGTATTATATCAAATGCATATTACATTTATTTCTGTACCTTGGCCTGAGATTGCTTACTTAAATACTACAAAATAAATTACAAATTTTATTCATCATGCTTACTTTAATATTCGTTTCTTATTTTGTATTAAATTGTATTCTCATCTTCACTGCAAAATGTATATATGATTTCAATAAATTTATATTATTACAATTCATAATATGCATTGGTATTTAAACATACGTCATTGTCTTGTTGTTATAATTAAAAAAATGCGCATTCTATAAAAAACGAAAATAATCTTTTTAAACATTTTATTGCAACTTATGTCCTTTTTTGTTTTGAATATATTTTTATAAAAAGAATTTATAACGTATTTGTAGAATTTTTCTGGATCTTTTCATTTCTTTTTCGTCTCGTGTGTCGTTTTTACAAGCATTAATTTTTTTATTTCTTATCTTATTTTTAAAGATCAAAAGAAAATCTACTCTTTTTATTAAAAAACTATTATAAAAAACTTGTAGATTCTTTCTGTGTAAAGAACTTGTGTCTATTAATTTTTTTTTACCTTTTTTCGTTTTTCAAGAAATTTAACTTGTTTATTTTTCATGTTATTTTTTACGATTAAAACAAAAACTGCAGATTCTATCAACGTTTTTATTATCTTGACTTTTTTCTATATCGTACGCTGTTTGTCTTAAAATGTTCATTTTCGTTCCTTATTTGGATTTTGAAAAACTTGATCATTCTTTTTGGTCCATGAAACTGTTTGCTAAAGCACAATCCAATCCGGCTAGACTTTCAATAGTTATTCAGTATACAGACGACAACAACGACACAGCGAGAATGACAATGACGACAGACTTTATCGTAAAATCTGCTTTTCCGGATTTAGGGAATCTCGGAACGTGGAGATTTAAGAAAAACCGCTATAGTCAGTTTTCACATAAAAACAATACTTTCTCATTATGATGGGAATGTACGGAAAAAATGGAAGATATCAATATTTTATTGTTATCACTTTCACTCACATGAGGTCATTACAATTACTTCTATGCATAGTTTTATTGCGTACTAAATTTTATGGGAAAGATGTATAAAACTCGACGCTATGATTTTCAACATTATCAAACTTACAACTATCGTAGAGATTGATGATATTTTTTGTAGTACAAGATTTTAGATTTATTTTTTGTGTTTTAAAAATATCTTACACTGATGCTTTCTGACGTACTAATTAAAGATATCGCCACGAAAATGCCCGTTAATGTAACTGTCAAAGAACTGCCTTACGAGTAGCCCATTTTCCTTTTAATGATGTATTTCACATTTACAGGGTGGGTACAGAGAAGATACAAAACAGGTTTAAAAATGAAATTAAAAAAAACCTCCTCCATTCCAAAAAAACATAGTTTTTTACTTTTTCCATGAAAACGAAATTTCTTGGTACTTTTCGTAGCCTTATTTGTCGAAAGGTTAGAAGTGAGTAAGAAACAAAACAATATATTTTTTGGTTTAAACTAAGGTTTTAGCGAAGGTTAAAAATACTATTAGTTATACCAGAATTTTGTTTAGGTTTTATTAGATAAAATACAACGCTTTGCGCTAAGGTTTGACGAGGTTAGTGTTATGTGTAAATATTTTACACATGCAAGTATATTTACACAAAATGATATAGATGAATCATTACCTACTTTTAATAAGTCTCAGAAAGCATGAAATGTCAAGCGTAGCTTTGTGTTCAGTAGAGTGGGTCGAAAAAAAAATGGAAATCAAGAAGAGCCTATCACTGAAATTTTTTATTTCAAATCCCTTATAACCAAATACAGTAGAGTTCCGTTTATTTTAAGAACTACTTATTTTAAGGTTCACTTATCTTAAGCTCCCTTGAATCGGTTATTTTAAGTTGCGCAGTTTCGTCACCTCTCACCACAGTTCCTGTAGAGGCTGTACAGTCACGCCTGCGTTAGTAGCTGACCAATTAAATAAAGAGGCCCAAAGAGCGGGAAGATTTGAATGGATTATTACAGCATGTCGTCATGGGAATGCAGACTTTTTCGAGAAAATATTCTAAACGTAGAAGTAAGTCATAAATGTACGAATGGTAATAATTCTGAAGTGCGGAATGTATTTTCTCACTCATGTTTCATTCTTTTGTGGATCACGATCTTTCAGTTTTACAAAATAAAATAACCTAAATTTCAGGTTAGAGTAGCAGATCGGGTACTCCCTAACCTTAAATTTTGGACAGTTGCTTGTATTTGTCAAAACTGAAAGGTTGCTTATAGACAAAAAAATGGGGCATAACGCAGAAAATGGATTTTACGCTTGAGAAATATTACTATTGAGACCTTTATTACTTATTTTTACGTTTACAATATTTTCTTCAAAAACTCGTATGCAGCAGCAGTCCCAAGTGATAACCTTCCGAACGATTGACATTTCCACCTAGCCTAGCCTAGCATTATTTTATTGAAACTTTAAGTATTTTCTTACAGAATCATAATTTATTGTAAAAAAGTAATTTTTTGTTTCACACTGCAAAGCATGTATTATCGTATTTCTAGTTGAGGATTTTCCCTTGACTTTTTTTTCGTTATCCATGTTTTGCAGCCTCAGCAACACATGATGAAAAATTGAGAAAAAGATTGCCAGAAATAACGCGCAAATCAGTCAGCAATAACAGAGCGCGTCATTTTCAACTGTGCATGTATCGAAAAGCATTATTATTGATAGTACATACGTGCATAGTTATTGCTTTTAAATCGACCCGCGCTTTTCAGCACATGCGCAGTTAAAAATGTTGCTTAGAGCAAGCCTAGCGTAGAGGTGGAACCCCTCTATATCTTAAAATAAACGGTTTGGTACGTTTTTAGGACCTTAAAATTAACGGAACTCTACTGTATTAATTTTTTTCGGAACCTACATTATATGCCCGAATTTCAAAATTTTTATAAGATTTCAATTCTGTTTACGTTTTCTTAAATCCTTTTATGATATTGTTTACGAAGCAATATGTACTCTACATTATACATAAAGCAATGCATGTACACACGCACGCACACACACACACATAAATACATACAAGCATTCATACTTAAATACAAAGATAAATACGGCATTGATAACCTCCATCTTTCCCAAATATGCATCTACCTCATTTCATAAAAAAGAAAACAAATGACAAAAGCAAAAAAGTAAATTTATCGGTCTAAACTTATGTTTTGTTTGATACATTGGTAAAAATAAAAAATTTTACTTTTAATTTGACTTTAATTTGACTTTAATCAGTCTTTAAATTGGAAAGATGTCTTGGAAAATGAAGCACTGAAATATGAAGGACTAGCAGTGAAAGAAGAGATGTGGAGGATTTGCAATAAGGTATGGAAAGGAGAAGGGTGTCTGGAAAAATGGAAGACTAGGCTTGTAGTACCATTCATTAAGAAAGAAGATGGCAAAAGGGTGGATGAATACAGAGGTATCACACTCATGTCGGTGGGATATAACATTTATGCGGAAGTGCATAGAAAGTGGTTGGAAGAACAGGTGGAAGAAAAAGGAAATATACTGCACAACCAAATAGGCTTTAGACAAGGAATGGGAATCACAGATAAAATCCACGTGTTAAACTATCCAGTCAATAGAAACCTAGGTCGGAAGAAAGGGAAACTAAAGTCGGCGTCAAAAGTACGCGACCCTTACTTTGATAGCTCGTAACTCGTTCAAAAAATCGCCGAATATTCTAGCCGGGCACACGTGAAAGAGTAAGGTCTCTCGAATTAAACGATATGTATATTGTTGTTCTAAAATTTTCTTTTACAATAGTGCTGATGTAAGACATGCCGAAAAACAAGGTTTCTGGGGCACTTTTTTTAAGCCTCGACGTTCGAGGCTTCCCAAAACAAGCTGAACGTCTTTAAAGATCTGAAAAAAATCACAGTTGTTCCTTACGGTGTCTTAAATGCAACGCAGTCTTATAAATTTTAAAATATGAAATTTTTGACTAATTACAGACCATTTTCGACAAGCATATCATTCTAGAAAGAAGTAATGTTAAGAAGTTGTTTTATGGCTTAAAATGTGCAGTTTTGTGACGTGATTGAAGTACACTTAAAAAAATGAAATTAGATAAATATTTTTAAAAATAAAGCTTTACGAATATTTCAGAATTCAATGAAAGAGGCCACCATATAAAAAGTGCTAAAAAAAGTATCCATTTTACAAGAATAAGGATCTCAGAAGGAAGGGGATACCGGGGACGGAAAAGGGCATAGACGTCGTTATCCCCTTTCTTCTGAGGTTCCTATTGTTGTGAAATGGATACTGTTTTCTATACTCTATTTAGTGAGAGAATGACCAACGTTGCGCAGTTTTTTAAAAAAATGTGGAGTAAACGCTGTAGAGGGTGTTTACAAATTTTTTTCTTCGAATCTTCATCCAATAGCTGATGAATCAAGGCGTCAAGTTCTGCTACTGAAAAACATGTAAAACAGACATCTAAAGTATTTTTAACAGTCATAAATCTAAGAATGATGAACTTTTGGGAAAAAGACAGGTCAAACACTTGAAACCCAGATCCTGCGCAGCAGGAATGCCTTTTCGAGATATGATATCGCGTAATTTTACAATTAGCAATTTAAAAACGTGATTTTGAAAATCCGCAGATTTCTACGATTTTAGGCATATGTTATTG
>JAUELO010457648.1:0-12693 GCA_032357855.1 Amphibolips quercusostensackenii | reverse complement strand
CGCACGACGATCTCTGGCTCCAACCATTTATCGAAGCTCGAGGGGGAGATTAATTTGTGATGCCCTTCGGGTGTCATCCTTTTTGATTTTCTCTCTCGACTTTTTGGGGATCATCGCATCCCATCCGTTGAACGCACGACGATCTCTGGCTCCAATTATTGATCGAGGCTCGAGAAGGAGATTAATTTGTGATGCCCTTCGGGTGTCATCCTTATTGATTTACTCTCGTGACTTCATGAGGATCATCGCATCCCAACCGTAGAACGCACGACGATCTCTGGCCCCGGCCATTGATCGAAGCTCGAAGTGAAATCAGTCCGCGATGCTCTTCGGGTCCCATCGCGCAGCAGTACGACGAAGCCTTCCCCGGATCACTATGCATGGGACTCAACCCACGCCAGAAAAAGGCTCGGGCCATTCAGCGGCAACGAGAGGTTTTATCAATTTCTTAAAGTTTTTAAGTAAATTTTAATTATTTTCTAAACATTTCACAAAGATTTTAATGATTTTACAAATATTTTACAAAAATTAGAATGATTTTTTCAACTTAAGAAGAAAATCACAAAGATTTTGCAAATATTTTACAAAACTTTCACAAAGATTTTAATGCTTTTACAAAGAATTTAGATAAATTTAAGTGATTTTCCAAAGACTTCACAAAGATTTCAATAACTTTACAAGTATTACCATATATTTCAAGTATTTCTTAAAATTTTTTAAGGATTTCACAAAGATTTAAATAATTTTTTGAATATTCAAACATATTACAAATGTTTTGCAAAACAACTTGCTAAAGATTTCACGAAGATTTTAAAGGTTTCACAAAGATTTTGGATAGATTTCCAAGATTTTACAGAGACTGCAATGATTTCCGAAAGTTAAAAAAAAATTTACAAATATTATTAAATATTTCGCAAAGATTTCCAAAAATTTCAAAAAAGATTTAACAAAGATTTCTAAAGCTTTCAGAAGGATATTACAAAGATTTCACAAAAATTTCAATGATTCCTAAATATGTTAGATAAATTTTAATGATTTTCTAAAAACTTCACAAAGATTTCAATAATTTCACAAGTTTTGCCAAATTTTTTTAATATTTCGCAAAGATTTCCGAAGATTTCACAAAGATTCAAATCACTCACCAAGGGTTTTTAAGATTTACAAAAATTACAAATATTTTGCAAAGATATTAGATAGATTTCAAATATTTCACACAAATTTCACAAAAATTATCAAATATTTTGCAAAGATTTCTAAAGATTTTAGTAAAATTTCTTAAGCTTTGGAAAAGGTTTCACAAAGATTGCAATAATTTTACAAATGTCCTTAGATATTTCAGAAAGGCTCACAAAAAATTTTAGAAAGATTTCATAAAAATTTCACAAAAAATTTAAAGATTCAGCAGAGTTTTCAGATAGAATAAAAATATTTTACAAAGATTTTAATTATTTTTCAAAGGCTTTCAAAATTTCACAAAGACTTTAAATATCTAGCAAAGATTTAGGAAAGATTTAAAAGATTTAAGTAGAACTTCGCAAAGATTTTAGAAATATTCCAAAAGATTTAAAAAGCTTAGAAAAGATTTTACAAAGATTTCAATGATTTTTTGAAGATTTCAATAATTTCACGAAGATCGTCAAATATTTCAAATATTTCGCAACGATTTTTAATGATTTTAGAAAGATTTCACAAAGATTCTCAAAGTTTTCAGAAAGGTTTCACAAAGATTTTACAAAGATTTTAATGATTTATCAAAAACTTGACAAATATTTCAATAATTTCACAAATATAACCAAATATTTCAGATATTTTGCAAATATTTTTAGAGGACTTCACAGCGATTCAAATGATTTCTTAAAGATTAAAAATATTTCACAAATACTTTGCAAAGATATCGGATACACTTAAAAGAATTCACAAAGCCTTCAATTATTTTACAAATATTTTCAAAGATTTCAGAAAGATTTCAGAAATATTTCAGTGATATTCTGAAGATTTTGGATAAATTATAATGACTTTTTAAGGACTTTAGAAGATACCAATAATTCCACAAATATTACCAAACATTTTTAATATTTTGCAAAGATTTCCAAAGATTTCACAAAGATTTTCAAGATTCAGCAAAGATTTTAGATAATATTTTACAAAGATTTTAATGATTTTCCAAAGGTTTCTAAGCTTTCACAAAGATTTAAAATATTCAGAAAAGATTTTTAAAAGATATAAGGATTTTAGGAAGATTTTATAAACATTGAAATAACTTTCCTAAGAAATAAAAAATTTCACAAATATTATCAAATATTTCAAAAATATTTTTTATATTTCGTTATGATTTCCAAATAAAACACCAAGATTTCACAAATATTTCAATGATTTATAAAGATTTAAAAGATTTTGAATATTTTAAAAAATTTCAGATATGTTCCAAGCATTGTAAGAAGATTTTGATGACTTGACAAAAATTGGGATGGATTTTAAAGATGTCACAAAGACTCAAATGATTGCCCAGGGATTGCATTAATTTGTGAAATATTATCAAATATTTTAAATATTTCTGAAAGATTTTCATGAGGTTTTAGAAAGGTTTTCACGAGGATTTCAAGGATCTCAGATAGATTAAAAATTTGACAAAGATTCCAATGACTTCGCAAAGGTTTGAAAAGTTTCACAAAGATTACAAATAATCAGAAAAGATTTCGGATAGATTAAAAAGATTTCAGAAAAATTTCACAAAGATTTCATATATTCAGCAAAGATTTCAAAGGTTTGAACAATTTCCTAAATACTTCAAAAGGATTTCGTAAAAATTACAAAGATTTCAGAAAGATTTCACAAAGATTTTTCATATTTCGCAAAGATTTCAAATATTTTGCAAAGATTTCTAATAGATTTAAAAAATTTCACACGGACTTAAATGGTTCCCCAAGGATCTCAATAATTTTTAAAATATCATTAAATATTTTTTATTTATTATATTATATATTATTTTTGAACAAATATTATACATTTCGCAAATATTCTTGAAGATTTTAAACAAGATTTTACTAAGATTTCTTGAGCTTTCAGAAAGGTTTCACGAAGATTTCACAAAAATTTTAATAATTTTTTAAATATTTTAGATAAATTTAAATGATTTCCCAAAGATTAGACCAAGATTTTAATAATTTTACTAATATTGTCAAATATTAATGATATTTCGCAAAAATTTTCAAAGATTTTACAAAGGTTTAAATGATTCACTAAAGGTTTTTGAGATTTTACAAAGATCACAAATATTTAGCAAAGATTCCAGATAGATTTTAAACATTTCACAAAGATTTCAGATAGATTTAAAAGATTTCACAAATACTTTAATGATTTTCCAAGAAATGCAATAATTTCACAAAAATTATCAAATATTTCGCAAAGATTTCTAAAGATTTTGTGAAGATTTCTCAAGCTTTTAGGAAAATTACACAAAGATTTTGCAAAAGTTATAATAATTTTCCAAATATTTCACACGAAATTGAGATATCACAAATATTGACAAATATTTCAAATATTGCGCAAAGGTTTCACAAAAATTTTAATGATGTCCCAAAGAGTTAACAAAGATTTAAAAGATTGAGCAAAGATTTGAGATAGTTGAAAATTATTTCACAAAAATTTTTGTGATTTTCCAAATGTTTTTAAGATTTGACAAAGATTACACACATCAAGAAAAGCTTTCGGAAATATTAAAAAGATTTTAGAAGGATTTTACAAAGATTGCAGAAATAGTTTACAAATATTTTACAAACAATTCAATGATTTTCTGAAGATTTCAATAATTCTACAAAGATTGTCAAATATTAAAAATACTTCCCAAAGATTCCTAAAAATTTTAGAAAAAAAATACAAAGATTTTAAATGTTTTCAGAAGGGTTTCTCAAAGATTTTGAAAAAATGTCAACTATTTTCCAAAAACTTTACAAAGATTTTAATAATTTCAAAAATATTTCAGATGGATTCCAAAGATTGCAGAAAGATTTTAAGGTCTTATTTCTAGAGATTTCAGAAAAATTTCACAAAGATTTCTAAAGATTTAAGAAAGATTCAACAAAAATTCTACTGATTTCCCAAAGATTTCACAAATTTTTCAAAAATGTAGAAAAAATTTCAGATGGATTAAAAATATTTCACAAAAATTTTGAATATTTAGCAAATGATTCGGACAAACTTAAAAAATTTCAGAAGCGTTTCGCAAGGATTTTACAAAGTTCAGAATGATTTCTTCAAGATTAGAAAAAATCCACAAATATTCCGCAAAGATTTCAGATAGATTCAAAAGATTTTATAAGGATTCGAGCGATTTGCTAAAGGTTAAAAAAATTTACAAAAGATTTCACGAAGATTTCAAAGTTTTTACAAAGACTTCTGATATATTTAATAAATTTCACAAAGACTTTGAAGATTTTCTAAATATTAAAAAAAATTAACAAATATTATTATACATTTTGCAAATATTTCTAAAGATTTTAAATAAAATTTTGCAAAGATTTCTGAAACTTTCAGAAAGGTTTCACGAAGATTTCACAAAAATTTTAATGATTTTTCAAATATTTTATATAAATTTCAATGATTTCACAAATATTTCTGCATACTTGTAATATTTCGCAAAGATTTCTATAGATTTCACCAAGGTTCAAATGATTTAACAAATTTTCTTAAGATTTTACAAAGATTACAAATATTAGCAGAGATTCCAGATAGATTTCAAACATTTCACAAAGATTTCAAATAGATTAAAAAGGTTTCACAGATACTTCAATGATTTCGTAAGGTATACTATCATTTCACAAATATTACGAAATATTTCGAAAAAATTTCCAAAGATTTTAGAAAGAAATCTCAAGCTTTTAGAAAGTTTTTACGAAGATTTCGCAAAAGTTTAAAGAATTTTTTTAAATTTTTGCGCAAAATTTCAATATTTTCACCAATATTGCCAAATATTTCAAATATCACGCAAACGTTTCACAAAGATTTGAATCATTCCCCAAAGATTTCATAAAGATTTTAAAGATTCAGCAAGGATTTCAGATAGAATAAAAATACTTCACAAAGGTTTCATATATTTCACAAAGATTTAGACATTTCGCAAATATTTTAGATAGATTCTAAAGTGTGTAGAAAGACTTTAATGACTTCCCAAAGATTTTACAAAGATTTTAAAGGCTTCACAAAAATTTCGGATAAATTTAAAAGTTTTCACAAAAAGTTTACTGATTTTTAAAAGATTGCATTAATTTCGCAAATATTATCAGATATTTCAAATATTTCGCAAAAATTTCCAAACATTTGATAAAGATTTTACAAATATTTCCGAAGCTTTTAGAAAGGTTTCACAAAGATTTCAAAGATTTCAAAGATTTAGCAAAGATTTCAGATAGATTAAAAATATTTCACATAGATTGCAGTGTTTTTCAAACAATTTTTAAGATTTTACAAAGATTTCATAAAGATTTTAAATATTCAGCAAAGATTTTAGATAGAATTACAAGATTTTAGATGGATTTCACTAAAATTGCACATATTATTCAGCAAAGATTTCGTACAGATTAAAAAGATTTTCCAAAGATTAAAAAAAATTCACGAATATTATAATATATTTCGCAAAAATTTTCAATAATTTTGAAGAAGATTTTACGAAGATTTTTAAAGCTTTCAGAAAGGTTTCAAAAAGATTTCACAATGATTTCAATGATTTTTCAAATATTTCAGATAAATTTGAATGATTTTTAAAAAACTGCACAAAAATTGTAATAATTTCACAAATATTGACAAATATTGAAATCATTTCACAAATATTTGTAATAATTGTACAAAGATTAAATGATTTCCCAAATGTTTTTCACATTTCACAAAGATTACAAATATTCAGCAAAGATTTCGCATAGGTTTAAAAGATTTTAGAGGGATTTCACAAAAGATTTCACAAACATTAGAACAATGCCCCAAAGGTATAAAAAATTTCACAAATATTTCGCAAATATTTTGTGTAGATACAAAAGAAAATACAAAGACTTCAATGATTTTCCAAGGATTTCATTTATTTTACAAATATGATCAGATTTTTCAAATATTTCGCTAATATTTCTATAGATTTTCGAAAGATTATTAAAAGATTTTTGAAGCTTAAAGAAAGGTTTTTAAAAGATTTCAGAAGCTTTTAAAAATATTTTACAAACATTTTAATGATTTCCCGAAGATTTCAAAAATTTCACAAAGATCGTCAAATATTTCAAATATTTCCCAACGATTTCTAAAGATTTTAGTAAAATTTCACAAAGATTTCTACAATTTTTAGAAAAATTTCACAAAGATTTTACAAAAATTTCAATGATTATCCGAAAACTTGAAAAAGATTTCAATAATTTTACAAATATTACCAAATATTTCAAATAATTTGAAAATATTTTCAAGGGATTTCATAACGATTTGAATGATTTCTGAAAGATTAAAAATATTCCACAAATACTTTGCAAAGATATTGGATAGATTTAGAAGAACTCAGAATGACATCAATTATTTCAAAAATATTTTTAAACATTTCAGAAGGATTTCACAAAGATTACACAAACATTAAAATAATTTTTTAAAGATTGAAAAAAATTCACAAATATCATTGAATATTTAATAAAAAAATTTAATATTTGTTATTATTTCCAAAGAATACAGAAAGATTTCACAATGATTTCAATAATTTTTTAAAGATTTATAAGTTTTTAAATATTTCGCAAAAATCCCAGATAGTTTTTTAATATTATAGAAAGATTTTAATGACTTGCCCAAGATTTCATAAAGATTTTGGATATATTTAGAAGATTTCACAAAGACTTTAATGATTTTCCAAGGTCTGCATTAATTTCACAAATATTATTAAATATTTCAAATATTTCTGAAAGATTTCCAAGCATTTAAAAAATATTTCACCAAGATTCCCAAAGCTTTTAGAAAGGTTTCACAAAGATTTCAAAGATTTAGCAAAGATGTCAGATAGATTAAAAATATTTCACATAGATTTCAGTGATTTTTCAAAGATTAAAAAAATTTTATAAATATTTTTAAATATTTCGCGAAGATTTTTAAAGATTTTAGAGAAGATTCTACAAAGATTTTAAAATATTTTAGAAAGGCTTCACAGAAATTTCAATAATTTTGCAAATACTGACAAAGATTTTAAAGATTTTGCAAAGATCCCCAAAGATTTGACAAAAATTCAAATGATCTTCCAAAAATTGCAGTAATTTCACAAATGTCATCAAATATTTCGCGAAGATTCCACAAGATTTTAGAAAGATTTCGTAAAGATTTCCAAAGCAATCAGAAAGGTTTCACAAAAATTTCACAAAAATTTCAATGATTTCTGGAAGATTTCAGATAAATTTTAATGATTTTCTAAATATTTCACAAATATTTCAATAATTTCACTAAATTTCACGAAATATTTCATTCATTTTGAAAATATTTCCAAAGGTTCCAGAAATATTTCACAAAGATAACACAAAAATTTTGAAGATTTAGCAAAGATTTGAGATAGATTTAAAATATTTTACAAATATTTCAATGAGTTTTTAAAGGATTTTAAGATTTTACAAAAAATTTTTAAATTTTACAAAGGATTCAAATATCTAGCAAAGATCAAAGATAGATTTAAAAGATTATAAAAGGACTTCACAAAGATTTCAGAAATATCTTACAAAGATTTCACAAACATGAGAATAATTTTTCAAAGATGAAAAAATTGTTTAAAAAATATTTCACAATCATTTCTGACGAATTTAAAAGTTTTCACAAAGACTCAAATGTTTTCCTAAAGAATTTAATAATTTTACAAATATTATGAAATATTTTAAATATTTCGCTACTATATCTAAAGATTTTCGAAAGATTTCAAAAATATTTTTAAAGATTTTCAAAAAAATTTTATAAAGATTTCAATGACTTTTAAAGACTTAAAAGATTTCAAATATTTTGAAAAAATTTAAGATAGTTTCCAAATATTGTAGAAAGATTTTGATGACTTGCCAAAGATTTGGATAGATTTAAAATATTTCACAAAGAATTCAATGATTTTTCAAAGATTGCATTAATTTCACAAATATTATCAAATATTTTAAATATTTCGCAAAGATTTTTTAAGCTTTCAAAAAGTTTTCACAAAGATTTTAAAGATTCCAGGATTAAAAATATTTCACAAAGATTTCAATGAGTTCGCCAAGATTTTCAAAGTTTCACAAAGATTTCATATATTTATCAAAGATTTCTGACAGATATAATAGATTTTACAAAAGTTTCGCAAAGATTAGAAAGATTTCCTAAAGATAAAAAAATTTCACAAATATTATCAAATATTTCGCAACGGTTTCCAAAAATTTTAAACATATTTTATAAAGATTTTTTAAGCTTTAAAAAAGGCTTTGCAAAGATTTCTAAAAAATTTCAACGATACTTTAAATATTTTAAATAAATTCAGATGATTTCAGAAAAACTTCACAAAGATATCAATAATTGAACAAATATAACAAATATTAAGCAAAGGTTTCGCATAAATTTGAAAGATTTCAGAAGGATTTCACAAAGATTTTAAAAAGATTTTACAAAGGTTTCACAAATGAGAAAGATTTTCCAAAAATTAAAAAATTTCACAAATATTTAGCGAAGAACTCTAATGATTTCCCAAAAATTGCAATAATTTCACAAGTGTCATCAAATATTTTGAAACGATTCCCAGAGACTTTAGAAAGATTTACTGAACGTTTCTAAAACTTTCAGGAAGGTGTCACAAAGATTTATGAAAGTTTCCATAATTTCTTAAAGATTTCAGATAAATGTCAATAATTTCCTAAATATTTCACAAAGGTTTCATTGATTTGACAAATATTACCAAATATTTCATATATTTTAAAAAAATTTTTACAGATTTCATAAAAATGTCACAAAGATTTTAATGATTTCCCAAAAATTCCACAAAGATTTTAAAAATCTAGCAAAGATTTGAGATAGATTAAAAATATTTCCTAAAGATTTCACAAATATTACAATGATTCCCTAAAGATTAAAGAAATGTCACAAATATTTTGCAAATATTTTGAATTAATTTGAAAGGTTTCACAAAGATTTCAATGATTTTTCAGTGATTTCACAAAGAACTGAAAAGAATTCCGCAAAAATTTAACAATGATTAGAATAATTTCCAAAATACTAAAAAAATTGCATAATTATTTCCCAAAGATTTCGGATATATTTAAAAGATTCCGCTAAAGGTTTCAATAATTTCACAAATATAATCCAATATTTCCAAAATATTTCTAATATTTCGCAAAGATTTCGAAAGATTTTACAAAGATTTCCCAGAAATTTCTAAGATTTCATAAAGACTTTCAATATTTTGCAAAGATTTTAAATATTTCGCAAAGATTTTTGATAGGTTTATGAAATTTTGCAAAGACTTCAATGATTTCAAAAAGATTTCAATTACTTCAAAAACTTCAAAAATTTTCAAATATTTTGCAAAGATTTCACAAACTTTACAATGATTGTCCAAAGTTTAACAAATTTTACACATTTTTCGCACAAATTTTAGATAGACTTGAAACATTATACAGAGACTTCAATGATTTTCTAAAGGATTTTAAGAGTTCACAAAGATTTTAGATATTTAGCAAAAATTTCTGACAGATTTGAAAGAATTTATAAAGACTCTAATTATTTCACAAATATTGCCAAAGGTTTCAATAATTTTTTAAAAATTTTACAAGTATTTGAGAAGAATTTCACAAAAATTTCACAAAGATCAAAATGGTTTCTGAAAGACTAAAAAAATTTCACAATTATTTCGCACAGATTTCATATAGACTTAATGCATTTGACAAAAAAGTCAATGATGTCCTGAAGGATTTTGAGATTTCGCAAAGATCTTAAATATGTAGCGAAAATTTTTGACAGATCTAAAAGATTTTAGAAGAATTTCACGAAAATTTTAGAAAGATTTCACAAAGATTTCACAAAGATTTTACAAGGATTAAAATGATTTCCTTGAGTTTAGAAAAAAATTCACGAAGATTTCGGATGGATTCAAAAGATTTTTCAAAGATTTGAATAATTTCCTAAAAATTAAAAAAATTTCACAAATACTTTGCAAAGGTACTAAACAGATTTAAAAAAACTCACAAAGACTTTAATTATTTTACAAATATTTCCAAAAGCTTCAATTATTTTCAGAAAATTGCACAAAGATCTCAAAAGAGTTTTACAGAAATTTCACAAGGATTAGAATAATTTAAGAATGGCTGAAAAAATTTCACATTTATTTCGCGAAAATTTTGGATAGATTTTAAAGATTTCACAAGAAATTTAATGCTTTCCCAAAGATTTCAAGGATTTCACAAAGATTTTGAGTAAATTTGAAAGATTTTACAAAGACTTAAATGATTTCCTTGAGGTTTCAATAATTTCAAAAATATTTTTTATATTATGCAAAGATTTCCAAAGATTTCAGAAAGATTTCACAAAGATTGAAATAATTTTTTAAATATGTCTTAAGATTTTACAAATATTGTCAATATTTCGCAAAGTATTTGAATATTTCACAAAGATTTTAAATATTTTGCAAAAATTTCACAAAAATGAGAATGACTTTCCAAAGATTTAACAAATTTCACAAATAGTTCACAAAGATTTCGGATAGATTTTAAATATTTCATCAAGATTTCCCATAGATTTTAATGATTTCCTAACGGATTTTTAAATTTTAAAAAAGATTTTAAATATTTAGAAAAAATTTGGATAGATTTAAAAGATTTTAAAAGGGTTTCTGAAGAATTCTGCAGAGATTATACAAAAATTTCACAAAGATTAGAAAGATTTCCTGAAGCTCAGAATAAATTCACAAAGATTCCGCAAAGATTTTGAATAAATTAAAAAGATTTCACAAAGATTATGATGATTTTCTGAAAATGGCATTAATTTCACAAATATCATCAAATGTTTTAAAAGTTTCGCAAAGATTTCACGAAGATTTCCAAAGCTTTTAGAAAGTTTTCATAGAGACTTCAAAGATTTAGCAAAGATGTCAGATAGATTTAAAATATTTTACATAGATTTTAGTGATTTTCCAAAGATTAAAGAAATTTCATAAATTTTAGTAAGATTTCGTAAAGATTACCAAAGCTTTCAGAAAGTTTTCACAAAAATTTCACAAAAATTTCAATGCTTTTTGAAGATTTCAGATAAATTTAAATGATTTCCTAAACATTTCATAAAGATTTGAATACTTTCACAAATATCAGGAAATTTTTCATATATTTTTAATATATTTTCGAAGATTCCAGAAATATTTCACAAAGACTACACAAAAATTTTAAAGAATTAGCAAAGATTAAAAATAGATTTGAAATATTTTACAAATATTTTAATGGTTTCCTAAAGGATTTTAAAATTTTACTAAGAATTCAAATATTTAGCAAAGATTTGAGTTACACTTAAAAGATTTTTAAAGAATTTCACAAAGATTTCAGAAATATTTCACAAATATTTTACAGATATTAGATGATTTTCCATAGATTCAAAAATTTCTAAAAAAAATTCGCAATCATTTCGGATGGATTCAAAACATTTCACTAAAACTTTAATGATTTCCCCAAAATTTAAATATTTTGACAAATATTAGTTAATATTTAAAATATTTCACTTATATGTTCAAAGGTTTTAGAAAGATTTTTAAAAAAATTTTCAAAGATTTTAGAAAGATGTCACAAAGATTTGAGAAGTTTTCAGAAAGACTTAACAAAGATGTTAAAAAGATTTTAGAAAGATCTTACAGGGATTTTAATGATTTTCCAAAGATTTTCCAAAGATTAAAAAAATTACACAAATATCATCATATATTTCGCAGAAGATTTTACAAAGATTTCAAAAGCTTTCAAAAAGGCTTAAAAATATTTCACAATAATTTCAATGATTTTCTGAATATTATGAAATATTTCAAATATTTCGCTAATATTATTATAAATTCTTAAGAGATTTTAAAAAGATTCTTGATGCTTGAAGGAAGGCTTTAAAAAGATTTAAGAAGTTTTCAGAAATATTTTACAAACATTTCAATAATTTTCCGAAGATTTCAATAAGTTCACAAGGATCGTCAAATATTTTAAATATTGCGTAAAGATTTCTAAGTATTTTAAAAAAATTCCAAAAAGATTTCCCAAGTTTTCAGAAAGGTTTCACAAAGATTTTTAAAAAATTTCAATAATTTCCCGAAAACTTCAAAAAAATTTCAATAATTTTACAAATATTACCAAATATTTCAAATATTACGCAAAGATTTTGAAAAGATTGTAGAACGATTTAAATGACTTTTTAAAGATTTGAAATATTTCACAAATACTTGATAAAAATATCGGATAAATTAAAAAAAAAAAAACACACACACACAAAGCCTTCAATTATTTTACAAATATTTTCAAAGATTTGACAAAGGTTTTAATGATTATTCCGAAGATTTAAGATGAATTTCAATGATTTCACAAGGACTTCAAAAGATTTCAATAATTTCATGAATATTACCAATTACTTGAAATATTTTGCAAAGATTTCCAAAGATTTTACAAAGATTTCCGAAAATCAGGGAAGATTTTAGATAATATTTTACAACAATTTTAATGATTTTCTAAA
>JAUELO010457638.1:0-12694 GCA_032357855.1 Amphibolips quercusostensackenii | reverse complement strand
ATAATGAATCAGACCCCGTGGACCTTTCTGCTACTCCAAAGTATCCGAGCCAACTATCGAACAATCAAGCAGTCGCTTCACGCAACTCAGCCTTTCTAGCTGGAGCCGACTCTCCTGGCGTTTCACATACTAGGGAAGCAGTGGGTCAAACAGCTGATGAACCAACAGCCGATTCATTTAGCCAATCTACTTTATCCGGAGTCCCAGTATCAAGATCTAGGACCTGAAAGGGTACTAATTTACACCGCCTTTTAGGGCAAACTGGCCCAAGTGGACCAGACCCCTTACAAAATCGCTCACTCGCCGAGCTACTATCACCTGACTCATTTCAGGCTCCTGTGTCCAGTTCAGCTATATTTCCGAGACCTACGGAAATCGTCAGCACTCTTATCAATGGGAACGGATCCGATGAACGATAAGCGGAAAAACCCCTCGAATCTGCTATCTCACCAGTAGCTGACCCATTAGCAATCCAAAACTTCACAAAAAAAGTGACTTTACCCAAGCTGCCAGACTTTAAAAGAAGCACGCAACCACTAAGGAAACGTGGTCGACCCCGCAAAGCCAGCGCCTCACCTACAGAATCAGTGGAACCAGATGTTTGATGTCACGATCTTTGACTTCGTCGACAGCAACGGTCTTACGGGATGTGAGTCATATGAGCGCAACAAAAAGAGTTGGCTTGTAAGTTAATTTAGCTTAAATTACTTATTTAGCTTTAGGTTTTGTAGTTTCCTTTGTGTACAGATACAGAGCGTAGGTTATGTAGGCCGATCAGAGAAATCGGCAATCTTCTTTTACATAGGATTTGCTGTACCCTTAGGGTCTTCGTAATAGTTGATATGTCGGTATACCAAGTAATTAAACATAACCACAAATTTTTCGCCGGGCAACATATCGTCACGAATCATGCGACCTTCTAATTAGCTTAAAAATGACTTACCCTGTATAATATTGCTGCGAATTTTTCGCTTCTTGATTAATGAAAAAATTACTCAAGAAAAATTACAAATTTTATGCCTCTTAATGCGCTAAAAATAATTACTTTAACTTAATTACGAATTTTTTACCCCTTGATTAGTAAAAATTACTTAAGAAAATCACAAATTTTGACTCCTAATGAACCTAAAAATTACTTTAGCATAGATGCGAATTTCTCGCCCTGTATAATAATTTTGTGCATTTTCACCCCTTGATAAATGAAAAAATTACTTAAGAATGCCTCACAAGTTTCAGACTATGTCACATATCGATGCAAACTCTCCGCTCTTTATTTTTAGGTTGAGTAACCTGTAAAATTTTTTACCCTTTATTTTTAGGTTAAGTACTATGTGAAATTTTTCTCCTAGTAACTCTCATCGTTGCGAATTTTTCCTACCTAATCAACCTGAAAAATCATTTTTTATAACTACAAATTTATATTTAGGCAACATAGATATCGCTGCAAATTTCGCACCCTTATAATTAGCTAGAAGACCGCTTAAGAAAATATGGAAATTTCACGCCCTGTGTAATATTGTTGTGAATTTTTTCATTCCTGGATTTGCCAAAAAAATTACGTGAGAAAAATCACGAATTTTTCGCGTTACGAATTATTACGCTTCTCCTAATGAGCTTAAAAAATTACTTAGGCATAAGTGCGAATTTCCCGCCCTATATAATATTGTTGCAAATTTTTTGTTCACTGAACAATGAAAAATTACTTAAGGAAGAATCACAAATTTCTTACATGTAGCTTCTATCGATGCGAATTTTTCGCCCTTCATACTTAGGTTAAGTACCATAAGAATTCTTTCCCCTCGCCTTGTATTGTTGTGAATATTCTACTTCTTGGTCAATTAAAATAACTACCTAAGCTTAATTACGAATTTTTGGCTTGTTAATCAGTGAAAAATTACTTAAGAAAATTACCAATTTTTCGCCCCCTAATGGGCTTTAAAAATTACTGCAGCATAATTGCGAAATTTTAGCCCACTCTTTTTAACTTAACCACTTGTTGTAAGTTTTCCATAAAAAAAAAATATAAAAAGACCGAAAATAGTAATTCACCACCTATTTTTGTACGTTTTGTTAAATTAGGGGCAAAGAAAATACACGCAACAAGCATTGTCGAAAACGGCGTCCAAAAACCCCGTGGAATTAATACCTGTACTTTTTTCCATAGTAATGTTGTTTCTGTGAAATGACGTTCCAATGAGAACAAGAATCAGTTTTCTTTCTTAGGATTCACCGTTCCGACAATGCTTCATAGACTTAAACGTTTTGCGCCGGCAACACTGGTACCCTGCGCATCTAAAAGTAGTGCTGCGAGCACGTTTAAGGAAGCAAGGCCCGTCAGGAGACCAGTCGAGTTGCACGAAACGAAGAATTAGTTCTACGCGAGATGTCAACCAGCGAACACCAGCCACCGACCTGGGCGTGTCAGCGGCAGCTCCCTGCTGCACGCCGAAGGGCTGCTTCTCGAGCAATTCCTCTCCCCGCGAGTAATTTTGTTTGAGTTCTACGCAAGCCGTCGTCCAGCGACCACCAGCCGCAGCTTTACAACTTAACCGGGTTCTCCGCCAAAGGGCTGCCCCCTCAAACAAGGGCTCTCCACCCCGCATTACCGTGGTCAGTTTGTTTGTTGTTTAACCTTTTTGTCATCGATTACGACTTGTACAGTGGAGACGATCACTACGTTTCATACCGTCCCCGACTAAAACAATCTGCAGTGTGTGTTCAATCGAACTTTGCTTCTAATGTCACATCAAAAAAGTTACAATGAACTGTTTAATTCACAAGAAAAGACCTAAACGATTTGTCGCCTTAATTCTGACTTTTTCTTCTCACCTCTCTGTCTCACGACGACGTAGAAGCTAGGCGATGGACCTGAAATTCCAAAAAATTGCCGTAAGTGAAATAGAGACGCTGTCATCTTCTCAGGTTTAGGCAGATTAATTCACGAGCTTTTATCATCCTATTCAATTTTTTTAGGGCTCTTTTGTTCCTAAAAAGGTTTCAATCGTATCTTGAGGTACTAACTTTGCTTAAGGTCCTTTGTTCCTAAGAAAGGATCTACGTTCATCTGAGAGTGATAATTTTGCTCCAGATCACTTCTTCCTAGAAAAGGATCTACTCATGTCCTGGGGTCATAATTTCACTCAAGGTCTTTTCTTCCTGAGAAAGAATATAATTGTATATTAGCTTTGCCTATGGTCCTTACTTCCTGAGAAAAGATCTAATCGTAACCCTGGATACTAATTTTGGCTCGAGGGCCTTTTTTCATAAGAACAGATCTAATCTCAGTCCTTTCTTCCTAGAAAAGAATCTAATCATATAATTAGGTATCAACTTCGCTTAGGGTCCTTTTTTCCTAGGAAAGGATGTACTTATATCTGGGGGTAATGATTTTGCTCCAGGCCCTTTCTTCCTAGAAAAGGATCTACTCATTTCCTAGGGTCATAATTTTACTCAAGGTCCTTTCTATCTAAGGAAGAAACTAATCGTATATTAACATTGACAAAGGCGCTAAGACGTAGTGAAGCTAGAACTTTTTTTCAATTTCACGCCAAAATTGATCCTATCTCATTCACCTTACTGAAAATTTACCGATTTTCTTCCTAAGGAAGGATCTAATCATATATTAAGGTATCAACTTTGCTCCAGGTCCTTTCTTACTAGGAAAGGATTTACTTTTATCTGAGGGTAATAATTTTGCTCGAGGTCCTTTCTTCCTAGGAAAGAATCTACTCATGTCCTAGGGTCATAACATAACTCAAGGTCTTTTCTTCCTAAGAAAGGATCTAATCGTATATTACCTTTGCCTAAGGTCCTCTTTTCCTAGGAAACGATCTTATCGTAAGCCCAGTTACTAATTTTGCTCAAGGTTGCTTTTTCCTAAAAACGGATTTAATAGTATTTGAGGACCTTCCTTGCTAGAAAAGGATCTGATCTCTATTGGTATATCCACTTTGCTCAAGGTCCTTCCTCCCCAGGAAAAAATCTAATCGTATCTTGGAGTACTACCTTTGCTCAAGGTCCTTTTTTTCTAAGAACGGATCTAATCGTATATCAACTTTGCGTAAGTTTCTTTCTTCCTAGAAAAGAATTTAATCGTAACTCCGAATACTGATTTTGCTTGGGGTGCCTTTTTCCTAAGAACGGATCTAATAGTATTTAAGGTCCTTTCTTCCTAGGAAAGGATCTAATCTCTCTTGGGTATCCACTATGTTCAAGGTCCTTTCTTACTAGGAAAGAATCTTATCATATCTTGGAGTATCAACTTTGCTCAAGGCCTTTTCTTCCTGAGAAAGGATCTAATCGTATTTCAGGGCATTAACCTTGCTTAGGGTCATTTCTTCATAGGAAAGGATCTAATCGAACATCAGGGTATTAACTTTGCTTAAGGTCCTTTCCTCCTGGAAAAGGATTTAAACGTATCTTGGGAAATACACTTTGTTCAAGGTTCTTTCTTCCTGAGAAAGGATCTAATCGTATCTTAGGGTATTGACCCTGCTCAAGTTCCGTTCTTTCTAGGAAAGGATCGAATCGTATTTTAAGCAATCTGAACCAGGTAAGTGCACAAACCTCCTCCCCTATTCAAACGTCTCACCCCCCCCCCTTTAGATACAAAATCAAGGTAGGTGCACAAACGCCCTCCCCCATTTATACTTCTGTCCCTTATTTTGTACTTTTTCGAAAGACTCATTGTCCCTCTAGCCGTGGGATAAATTCTGATGGTCCCCAGAATCCATTTCACCTCCATTTTCTAATTGGCGTCACTTTATTGTACTAGCTGGCCCAAAATAAGAGCAGTATTGTTATGTTGTGTGTCAAAATTGCACTTCTATGTACATAGAGTTAAATTTTTTAAATTTAAAATGTTCTCATTTCTAAAAATTATATCCTTTTAAAAAAATATGTATGTCACAAAAATTTCGAAAATATTTTTTTCGCGTTCCCGCAATGCTGGTTGGGTAATTTAAAAAACTTGAAGAAAGGAATGTTACTAGATTCGCATGAACAAAAGTAAGTAAAATATTGCTAAATGATAAGAAAAATGGTATTTTGCAAAACGTGAAAAATTATCGCTTCAAACTCAATAAATTAGGGGATTTTCATAAATTTCGAGGCGACTATCTTCTGAAGAGATAAACCAGAGAATCACTCTGTAAATTTCTAGGTGATCCCAGGATTTTTTAAATCCTAATATGAAAATATTAAAAATTGCTTAAAATTCGATATTTTGATGTTTGGAATTTGGTAATGACTAGGTTGAACGATATCTGAGGATACAGAACGGTTTCATGTTTCACTTTCATCACTCGTGACGTAGTGAAGCTAGAACTTTTTTTCAATTTCACGCCAAAATTGATCCTATCTCATTCACCTTACTAAAAATTTATCGTGTTTTTTTCCAGTTGAAAGTAAATATTTAAAAACTTTATTTTTAATAAAAATTCTAATTGAATTATAATTTAGATATTAAAATTTAATTTGATAAACTCTATTCGACAGATAAGTTTCAAATATTCTTAACATAAAGCACATTATCTCTGGGTGGCTACTAATTTTCGCCTACCAAATTTATGCTTTTTCCCGCTTCTAAATATAAAATCTGCTCTTGCTAGAAGTGCAAATAAAACGCATTCAGTATAAGGCTTTTCCATGTGTAATTTTTTATGCATATCTTATTATATTTAAGCAAAATAATATTGTTCTGATTTATGATGTTGCGTATAACCGCTTCAGACATTTTAGCAGATGATGGTGGCCCTCTTCAATTAATGCTTTTTTATTTGAAAGTAATGACAGAGAACTATTTTAAATCTTTTATTATGGTAAACAACGTACTGTTGCCGATTTTCAAAATTTTTTTTCGATGTACATTTTCATAATTTTCGGTAGAAAATTACAAAGATTTAGCAAATTTTGTACAAATGATTTGCCGTGAATAAGAGTGAACCTGAGTATCAGACTTTATTTTTATTTTATATACTTTTTTTATGTAAAAGATAATTTATTGCCTCTCTACATAAAAGTGGTTAAAACTAAACTAATTGTTACAGAAATTTTACATATTTTGTTAGCGTAAAGTGTTAAACTAAATAATAGTGAAAAATGACTAATTTGATTAGTAAAGATATTTCATAATTCATTACTGAAAAGCAACTAATTTTTTTGTAAAAAGGTATAAACTTATTTACGCAGGACTGTATATAGCTATTGAAAAAAGTTTTAAAAAATTTTTAAAGTGAAAACAGGATAACTCAATAAAAAAACGGGATGGTGTATCATTTTTAACTCTATTGAAATAATAAGAAGTCCATATTCTCACATTGAAAACGTGACCTCGTCTGGGTCTATTTTCAAAATGTTGCCTTTTGATTCTTTGAACAATCTGGTAAAGACATTTGCATTTATTGCTTATGAAGTCAGCGACGATTTTCCTAACATTGAAACAAAAATGACGAAATTTTTTAAAGAAAATTAAATTCTTAATAAAATATTCACTCTAAACTGAGAAAGATGAATTTTCTCCCATAAAAGATGAATTTTCATAAACACGCCTAAACTTTCTAGCGAAAATCATGACTTTATCAACACAGGTAAATTTTTAACAAAGTAATTAAATTTTTTTCACAAAAATATAAATTTTTTAATAAATAGCTAAATACTTAAAGTTACAAAGAAAAATTTGTCTATGAAAAATGGAATAATAACATTTTTAGACAAAAAAATATTTTCAGAAAAAAGACAACAATTTTTCAACAAAATAGTTCAATTTTCAACCAAAAAGGAGAATCTTACAACTAAAAAGAATTTTCGACAAAGTAGTTCAACTTTCCACCATGAGGTTGTGTTTTTACAAAAAAGATACATTTTTAAATAAATAGTCAATTTTTAAAACAAAAAGGTCAATTTTTCTACAAGTAAAATAATTTTCACCAGAAAAGTCGCAGTTTCAACAAAATACATAAGTTTTCTACAAAACAATTAAGATTTAGACCTAAAAATATCAATTTTTAAATAAAAATATGAGTCTTAAAACCAAAAATAAAATGGTTATATTTTGATGTTCAAAAATAAATTCTCAACAAAAAGACATTCTAAGCCAAATATTTAATTTTTCGACTACAGATATCATTTCTGGAATCAAATAATGAATATCAAACGAAAAATTAATTTTTAACAAAGTACTAATGCTTTTAATCAAACAAGATTAATTCTCAACGAAAAATGTAATAATTGATATTTAAAGCAAGAAAGATTTAAAGAAAAAACAGTTAAATATGACCAAAAAATACAAATATTTAAAAAAATAATTAAACAATAAGCAAAAATTATTTCTTTCCATTCAGAATGAATTTGCATTTTAAACCAAAAAAGATCAAATTTCTACGAAAATATCTTAATTTTTTACAAAAAAGGATGAATTATCAAATAAAATACTTAAAATTTTTAATTAAAAACGTGTAATTAAATTTTCAGTTAAAAATGTAATTTACAAAAGAAAAAACGATTTTTCAACCAAACATTTCCAGTTTTAACAAATGAAATAAATTTGTAACAAAATAGTTCAACATTCAGTCGAGCGGTTTTATTTTCGACCGTAAGGATTAATTTTTAACCAAGGGATTTCAAGGGATTGCAGAGGTTTAACAACTTCAAGTAATTGGAACAAATTTTGTAGGATTTTCAAAGATTTTAAAAAAAACTTTGAAAAAAGTTTGGAAAATAAGTGAAATAAAATGAAATTTCAAGGGATTCCTAGCGATTCCAAAGATTTTTTAGGTTTTGAACCTATTTCTTTAGAGACCCTTAATGAAGAGGTGTAACTTAACTTATGTTTAAGGGATTTCAAATTATTTTGGCTTATTTTAATGGATGTTTACGATTTAAAAAAAAAAATTTTGGAATTATATCAAAGGAATTTGAAAGAGTTTCAAAAAAAATTTTTAAATTTCAAATAATTAGTAGTATTTTCAAAGATTTTAAGAAATTAAAAAAAAAAATTTGCAAAATAAATAAAATAAAATTTAAAAAGGATTTCTAGCAATTTTTAAGATTTGTAGGAGTTTTAACGATTTTTTTAAGGAACCTATATGGAAAAGATCAATTTTATTTGTAATTAAAGTATTAGAAATGAATTCTACTAAATTTAATAGATATTTAAACAGTGGTTTCATTTTTAATGAAATAGTTAAATTTAAACTGATTAATTTTCAACCAAGAAAGACAAATTTTTCAAAAAATACACGGAAAATTCTGTTATAATAATCAGTGCCTTCATTTATTAATTTTATTTTATTATCTAATAATTTTTCAGTTGTTCAGATTAGAGAATTTCATAAGAAGCAAATGTCTCTTTGTTGGCACTTTATAATTTCGGATATCTTATAATTTCGAGGTATCGCAATTTTTTATTTTTGAATATTAATGAAAATTATAGGATTGATGCGAGTCAGTTTAAATGTATTTAGAAAATTTTAAAGACATTACAAATATTTTTAAGCTTTGAAAGACTTTCGAAAATTTATAAAATATTTTGAATTTCTCGCAAACTTCTGAAAGTCCTAAATAACTTTTATAATGAATTAGATTTTTTATGAAATGTGGTAAAATCTTGTAAAATAGAAAACCTTTCTTTAAAATTTTTAGATTCTTTTTCAATATCTTTAAAATCTTTAATGAACATATGCAAACTTTCTCAAGAAGCTCAAGAAAATTATTATATTTATATAACTTTGAAGACAAACTGATAGAAGTTATTTCCCTGCTCTCAGATCTCAAAATTTAATTTTAGCTGAAAGTAAGGTGTTCAAAAACTCTAAACAAATAAATAGTTTTTCATGATTTTTATTTTTTAATGGAATCAATTTTTACCCTTAAATCTAAAAATATCACGTGCGTGATGGATGATGCTAGTTCACCAAATAATGTGAGGCAAAATAGATTAATTGTGCAAGTACATAATTTTTTTTTATTTTGAAAACGGAACTTGTAAATATTTGATCTTGGTGGAGGTTAGGCGAAATTCCACAATATTGCCTTCTTCTTATTTTAACAAAGCTGAAAATTTGGAATAATTACGTTTTTCTAATAAACTTGCCTGGTTGCCACATTTTTCATTTCAATGACCTTGTTCTAATTAAGTTCTAAATAAAATAATACATTTTCACCCAGAAATTCATAGTACTCTTCCATTATCGGATTTTAGAACAATAATATTTCGACAAATCGATTATGTTATTTTCTCCTAATATTTCGTAGCTCCGTCCTCTCCTCAAATAAGTAGAATTTCGCTAGTAATTATAGAGATTTCGCTAATTTAGATTTACAGAGTAAATACATAAATTTTGCACGATTTAAAGAAATAATTTTCTGGGCTCACAATAATGAGGTCAGTGAATTATTTTTTAAATTTTAAGCAGTACATTATTTCAATAAAACAATATATTTTTTTGAATTTAAAGAAATAGTTTCAAGCAAATCATTTCTTTAATTCAAAGAAGGCAAAAAGTCATTATTAAAATAAAAATTTAGTTCTTTTAAAGGAACTTTCACTTTGAATTAGAAAAAAAAGGAAGTTCAAGAAACAATGTGTGAAATTTATACATACATGTTTTGTGTGCATAAACCTTTGAATTTAAAAAACATATTTTAATGTTTTTTAATTATTTCATGTAAAAAAGCATATCCGCATGTATTCACAGTTTGAACAATGATTTCAATAAAACACATTTAAATTCATCTAAGCTTAGCTGTGTCAAGGCTTGAAATCATGATAATTTCCATATTCTTCCTTAACTTTTCTCTTATGAATTGCTTGTGCATTAACTGAATAAGCACTTCATGTATGATATGCATTTAGTATACTCGTATATAAAGGCAGCTTCCCAAATTCAGGTGAAAGACTTCTGGTTCATCTTCAATAATCATGAATTGCGTTATCTCCTGCGTATTGGCCTTATGTGCTTTCAAAGTCACCCACCAATTCTTATGAATTATCATATTTTTTATAATGATTAATAATTTTGAGTATGGAATATCGTGTAAGACCCAGTCAAATTCACAAAACATAAAAATTCACCTAACCAACTCTTTTTAAATTCACATACCTCATTACATCTACACATTAAGAGAAGTGTAACTGACAATTTTTCCTATATTTTAGAAATACTTTGTCACTCTATTTTCAAAGTAAAAGAAATTTTGACATATATTCAAATATTTCGAAAGTAAATAAGAAATAAGACGGTAAGGTTGAATTTAAAATTTTCTGAGTGTAACGCGGAGCTTAGAGTGATCCAAAAATGCATTTTACATCATTTTTATATTCATGCATATTTATGTAATGACGTATCTTCTGCAATTTTTAATTCATTCTTAACTTTTCAATTATTATGGAGGAATAATAAATTTAAGTTAACAAACATAATCGCCTAAAAAATTAATGAATTATTAATAACCACACTATCTTTAAATAATGCTAGAAAGTTGCGTTCTTTCTCAAATACCCTGCTGGAAAAAATTTCAACAAGAAAGTAAAAAATTTCTAAGACTGTACAAATTTGTAGAACAAAATTTAACTGAATGCAAATAGCTCTTTTTTCTCGTACTTTCTTAAAAAAGAGTTGAAAGATTACAAAATAAAGTATAAGTTTCTTTATTTCAAAAATTGTATTAACTTTTTATTCATAGTTTTGGTTCTTTGCTGTAAAAATCTACAAAATACTGCAGAAAACTTTAAAATATTATATCTTCTATAATTTAGGTGTTTGTCGTTATGAAAACATTTTCAATTTCACGTAAATTATTGTAAAAAATTACAAAACTTCACAAAAAAATACAAGATTTCACGAAAGTTGGAATATTGGAAAACTATACCTAAAATTATGTCGTAAATACTGGTTGTTTATTGTGAAATATTACATCCCTGATGGTAAAATGTTAACAAAAATTTACAGAAAACCAAATAGATTTTTACAGGAATCTGCAAATGAATACAATCAATAACAACCAAAATTACGGAAAAGTACAACTTTTTTCAGAATTCGGACGAATTTTGTTCTTTGTATTTCACTGTTAATTGTTGTATTCAATTGTAATATTGATTTCCTATCATAATTTAAAGACGTACAGCTACAAAAATATACAACCAAAAAATCTACAGGAATGAACAGGTTCTGTAGCCAAAAGGTTGTTCTTTTTCGACCTAGGATGATAAATATTTAGAATATTGCAATCAGATAATTTCAAATCCAAGTGTGTACATAATTGCTATTACAAAAAAAACTTTTATGCTTAAACTTTGAATACATGGTAAAATATTAAAAAATGATAATGAAATCGTTTAAAAACAACAGAAATCCTTAGGTTTAAAGTTTTTTTGTTTATACATAACAATCAATAAGACGCCATATATGTTATTTAAAATATGGCTTTGCAATCTTCTCAATATTTGTTATGCTAGGTCATGTATGTTCACAGGGTCATTGGAATTATAAGATTCAAACTCTTTAAAATACAAATTTTTTAATCTGGAGTTGTAGAAACTATACTACAAATTAAAACGCTTAAAGTTGAATACTTTTTAAAAATCTTAACCTTTAATTTTACTAGATTCTAGAGGCGATAGTTAGAATTTAGACTTCTTTAGTATCTATATATGTATATTATTATCGATGACAACATATTTAAAAAAAAAGGAGAGGAAGGGGCTGATGGTAGTATACGTGCAATTCAAAATTTTTTTGTAAATTAATATTTCAAAAACATTTTCAGAAGAGTGAAAATAATTTACTTGGATGAAACTAGAATACTGCTTAGAAAATGATTATTGTTGATGTACTTTTATCATTTGTACATAACAAAAAAGGCAAAGCACGACTGAAGATTTCAGAAAAAAACGCAAATATCTAATATTAATCTAAGAGGATATAGTTATGAAAAATAGTTAATTTTTCAATAATAATTTTTGTTACTTGCATTAGTTATTGACTGACTAAGTAAAAAGTGAAAAAAAATTAGAAGATTTTTAAAAAACCACAACTATGTAGCATTATTATGAAAGAAAATAGTTTTGAGCAATAATGATGTGCTTAACCAATAAGATTTCTAAAGTATGGTTAAGTATTACCTCACACTAATTAAAAAGTTTAAAATAAGTTTATAATCTTTAAAAAACCGCGGATTCCTAACTCTTTCACAATGTATATAAACCTCTGTTATCAGAAGAAAGTAGTGCTTTAGATACTATAAACAATTTGTATTAAAAAAAAAACAAAAAAAAATAATTAGCGCCAGAAACTCGCAAAATCCAATGTATGCCTTATGTTATATTATTTAGAAAAACATATAAAAAATTTACATTTTCTTTGCATGCAATTTAGACATTACGCATAATGCACTGTTTATATTTACTTAAGTCTGACTAGTATTACAAAATATTCTTGAAAAAAAAAGAAATAAAGAAATCTAAGTTTTGAGGTTTGATTGAATTATAAATTGTTTAATTTAGAACTTATATATCTTAATATGGTTGAATTGAAACATTTTCGATTTAAATGTTCCACATTGCGCTTTTTGAATTTACAATTATATCGAATTCATCCTCTCAATGTGGGCGTTTCGCCGGTTTGTTATCGTGTTTCCATTTAAATCATTTCCACCACCCCGAACTCTAGGGTGATCGGCACTGTTTGCCGATTCA
>JAUELO010457612.1:0-12697 GCA_032357855.1 Amphibolips quercusostensackenii | reverse complement strand
GGAATCTTGTTAAGTTAGCTGAGAAATAAAGCCTTCATACCTCAAAGGCAGCCGATTATGAGAACTGCTAGATGGGCTTTGCAGCCTTGGTACAGTCTTCTAAGCTCGGAAAGAAGTGCTTTATATTTAGCCCGTTTTTCTTCATCCTATGCCCTGATCATACCGTCGGCTGGTGCCGAGAACTCCATCACGTAAATAAGCTTCGTCTTTAGATCTCGGAAAATAACATCAGGTTTTGTTGCACTAATGCGTTGAGTTGTGGAGAATGAAAAACTCTAGTAGATCTTACACTGTTCATTTTCCAAAACGGACTTCAGTTCTCCCTGGGCGTATGGCAAGACAAGCGTTATATTAACACCATAAAAGTGGCGTAGATGGGAATATGACACTCTTAGTGTCGCATTGTGTCTCTCTATATACCCGTAGCGTACATGCTTTGATCATCCACTAAGAACATGTCCAAGTATTTCTGGCTCTTGTTTGCCCGCCTGACACTTGGTATCGCCTACAGTTACATTCATAATGTGCTTGCGGTAAACTAAGGCATCTATAACGTTGTCTTGACAGGCAAAAAGAAATCCCTCAGTCTCCGAACTCAATCCAGCAGACTTGAGAAACATATTAGACAGACCCATCGATAGCTCTTCTCTACGTATAATACCGTAGAATTGACCATTAAGGGGTTTCTCAGCATGTTCTCTTAGTAGAAGCGAATATTTTGCTTCTTGTACACGACCTTTGAGCACCAAAGGTGTTAGTGATGCTAGGCAATGTGCAGTGTCGTTGGAATCAAATGGAAGACCAAGCTCCTCTGCAGCCCTATCTGCGGCACGGTATAAAAACGCTGCAGCATTGACGACTTCATGTTAATGTACGAGTCGTATAAGAGAATCTGTTCTGTTTAGAACTGAGCAAGCTGTAGCTAAAACCATTATTCGATGAAGACACTCCAAGCTTAGCAAGCCTCTACCTCCTTTATCTCGAGGAAGGTATATTCGAGGTACGGAAGATCTAGGATGATGAATTTGATGAATTTTCATCATCTTGCGTGTGCTTTTGTCAAGTTGTTTCAAGTCATCGACGTTATATTTTACTGCACCAAACGTGTAGAGCAGTATAGGAACGGCTAGCATATTGGTTGCCTGGATCTTATTCTTTAAAGATAATTCGTCAACCTAAATTTTTCTGAAAATTTGGCGATACCTTTTTTTAAGGTCCGTTTTGAACTCACGCACATTTTGGGTTTTCGCTTGCAATATTCCAAGATTTGTATATGTTTCTCCATTACCAAGATGTTGAATGGTATTTCCGCCTATGAGTCAAACATCCTGATCGTCACGCAATGATGTAGTTTCTAGTTTTTCTTGGCGTAAGTGGACGCAGACACAACTTGTCTAGTCCAAAGCTCATGCCAATTGCTTTAGAGTACCTATTTGCCGCCGCACTTCGAAAGACCTTCCTCTTATAAGTGATAGAGCTGTTAGTCACTTGTCTTTTGTCAGATGTTATGGCAAATCTTGTCCTTCGCAAGACCATGAGCTGTTTTATGCATCTCACTATTTTTGAATGCACCTTCAGGCACTCAAGGAGCCTAATGAGTAGCTCATGGTTCGTGTTATCGAATGCCTCACCAGTAAATAGCTTGTAGCTGGTATTTGAACAAGCTATAGGCCTGTAGTTCTTTGGACTAGATAAATCTCCGGTCTTAGGAACCGTTAGCCTAATGCAACGTGGCTGACTGCAAGAACTTAGGCTCGCGGGCAGTGAGGTCGCCACGTCTCTACGCGATTATTATTATTATTTTTATTATTTTCTTGTTTCCGGTGAACCATAGTTTTTATCATTAGCCACAAAATAATTCAGTTGCCTGATGGGATGAGGCTGTTATACCCTACTTTAATACGATGTTTGGAATCTTTTGCGAAGCTTTTGCATGTACAAAATGAGGAACATCGCATGGTTTAGAGTTCGTCTTTTTCCACTGTTGTCCTTACACAGCGGCCGTAAGAGTTGACGGTGATAATACTCTCCTGTAGATGCTTTCTTATAGTTACCATCTACCACTCTGTAGGCTTTTATTCAATCCCTCCCAATGGTCCAGAAAGATCCTCACTATGCAACAGGTGCTAATCGAAACAGCCTTCTAAGCTGCTGTTAGTAAGCTACTGACTCCTGAATGTTAAGAATGTTAAGTGCATCTTGCGTGCACATTGCCTATAGTCGAAATCACAATCGTATAGATAGGTGCATGGTTTACATTTTTCCATATTGAATTTACCGTATGGCTCAGTTTGCTATACATATGTATGTTGGTTGTATAGGTTTTTTGCAAATGTCGGTTAAGTGGGCAAGCGGTTAAGTGGACATCAAGATGTCAGTTAAATTGTCTCAGATATAATGATCGATCTGGATACTAGCATCATAATATAATATTTAATCTTTGTTTTCTAAAATGTGCACTGGAATGTGTCTATAGAAAGGCATCTATTCTATAAGGAGTCCTAGGCTTAGGGCAATTCGTTGATTTGTAATACCGGCCAACTACGTTTGGATGTGAGACGTGTGAACGATAATTTCTGGTGTTGACAGCCCTCTTCTGGACAGCAGTGAAGAATACTTTTGTTTCTGAAAACAGGACACCATTTTCAGGTCAAATATTTGAGAGCTATCGTTCATGGCAAAATATTCGAAAGACTCCATGATTTATATAAGTTTTTGTGTTTCTTCTAGTCCCTTGCTTCTTTGTTTTTAATCTATCTGTCATGGAAAAGCCTACCAGCAGCAACGCTATAACTATTAGAGCCGTTAAGTTCATCAGAGAAAAGGCTCAAGCCTTACCAAGTCCTTAACCATGAGTATGCTTATCGCCGGACGACGCTGCTTCATTGGGTAAGGACGGAAGACCATTTTGTAACGAATATGAACGCTTTGAATATACCCTGAGTGGTACTGATCTGGATAGTGGTTCAGATGGTGGGGTACAATGCAGATGTTTGATAATGAACACATTACTAATTTCATGCAAGAAATTGAACTATAGGAAAAGCATTTGATCAGTATTAATTCAGCTGTTATAACATTAACATGGATTTTAGTGAGTAGACGATTATCTTACGTCGGATTGCTAAAACCGGCTATACGATTTGGTTTCAGCACCGAATGCTAAAAATTAATAAGGCTGATGATGAAAATATGTTAAATAAAATGTTTAATCCTATAGAAATACAGCTTTAGAGACTAGTAAACATCACTAAATATTCTACCAAGAAAGGAGTTAATTCAGTATTGCCTTATCAAAGGATGAAATCACGCAACTACAGCCTGAAGATAAAAATAAAATTCTACAATCACTACCTGGAGGAATTGAACAAGAGAATGTTCAAGAAAATGCGTCAATTATGACTGCTGATGACAATGTAAAAAAGGCTTTTTGACAGAAAGACGTAACAATGGTGGAAGGGGATGCTGCGGCAGTGCAGCACTATCAAGTCACCAACAAGTTTCTCAGGATGCTCCGTCAAAATTTGAAACAATATATGGGCGTGCGCATGGAAATAGCCCTTTGCAACTGCTGTAGAGTTACGTATATGTGCATAAAGTCGGATAAAACTTCGGTTTTTAAGGATCAAAATAAACCCTTTTGCGTTGAAAAACATTTTACAGGAGCATTTTTAAGCTGGAACCTCGAGAAACGCATTTAAACTTGCCGAGTGCCATAGACACACTTCTTATATTTTTTCTTTAAACACATGATATACCTACTTCCGGCTATTATCTAGATATAAGTATAGTTCTAACTAATTCATTATATGTCTTAGTATCATCTCCGCTAAAGACCAAGAAAAATAATTTTGACCTCAACTTAGAAAAACGCTAATATCTTTTAAACTACATAGAACCGACCCTGAAGGCCTTTTTTATGATAACTTCCAGATATTTATATATAGTATTTGCTGTACGTAGATTATATAATATTCTTATAATTAGTGATACATCCATCCATTTTGCTGGTCGATAGTAACCAGCACTTTAAGATTGTCGGCCTTCTTAAATTGTTGTTAGACAGGCATCTAAGGAGTATAACATCAGCTTGAACAAGCTAAACAACTATAAAGAAATTCCCATCAACACAAACGTTAAACTATTTTGTTGAAAATTCTTTTCGTTTTGTTTAATTCAACAAGAAGCATTACAGTTTCACAGAAACTATTCATTTTATCCTAATACCAAAAACAAGAGCATTATTGCAAAATTGTTTTCACGCAAACAATAATGATGCTAGATAGTGTAAAAAAACGTCACAGCAAACTATCCCTACTCCAATGAGCCTATCGAACTGGTTAATCGTCTTTGTTGGCTCCTGAAATTACAGGCTACTGGTAGGGGTAGAAATATAGTAAAAGGATAGAGTAAAATCCTCTTTATCATTTAAAAAATTGCGTAAGGCACATTGTAACTATATAGCCAACTTCTCTAGCACCACCATGCCCACTATTAGCCCCACTAACATACCCTAATTTACAAGCGGGCTGCTATATAAGCAATGTTGCCATTGATTTAATGCTATTTACTCCTTATGCAGCATCCATCGGACTCCTATTTGTCAAAATGGTCTAAAGGGTTATTTACAAGTCGACGCTTTGGAAGGGTATCATATGTTCTTATGCGAGAATGCATAAAAGCTTCCCATCAACGTTAATGTGAATGATCAAAGTAACTGTAATCAAGTTTCTCCTCTCGAGGCACCTTATTCTCAAAACATGACTAGAAATAAGTACAGCAATGAACACAATCATCATAGTTATAGCAGTTCTGTAGTTGCCAAACTGCAGGAAGTCTTTTTGCGAAAGTGTAGTTTTATTAGTAAAGATGTAGAGTGCCATGATGTGTTTAAGTCTTTTACGACTAAGGTAATCAAAAAAAGTCCCAGAATGGAATAGACGAGAAGCAGGATGATATGCGCGAGGAAGATGGAGATCGAGATGAAGATAAGAAGGAGGAATTTCAAGAAAAATTAGAAGGCAAGTAGGAACATAATGATAGTTATGATGTTGATGACGCTCATGATGTTGATAATGTTGATAATGCTAATGATATTAATGGTGTTGATGTGGATGATATTTATGATTTTTATAATGTTGATGATGACGTGCAGGAGAAAAATGAGCCGCAGGAGGATGAGCAAAAGGAAGATTCAAATTAATCTAATAAGCTAATGTTTGAGGCGTGTCCTTAAATTAGCCGAGAATGATGTTGTATAATACTTTATCCAGTTGCTAACGAACCTGAAGGTGCTGAGATATTTTACGTTAACTCTAATTATTTGTTGCGAATGCCCTAGTATCAAGCGATTTTCCACATACCGCGTCAAAGAAAACACAACATTTTAGCGAATATTACGAGTTACAAAGTAATAATCCTGATTAAAGTTTTTTGAAGAATAAGAATGATGGTTTTTTTAAAATCAACATTTAAGATACAAACGTCTAAGTAGCCATGTTTTTTAAAAAAACATCTTGTGACACACCTTATGATGAAATAAGTCCTGAGCTTCAAGATACATATTGTGACACATGTGCAGTATGCGTTCACGGAGTGATAAATGAAACTGGTTTGACCAGTTTGTGCAAAATGTGTATAATCTGACAGATTTGGGCTTTATTCTACTAAAAAAAATTACAACATAACTACAACCCTATTTGTAATCATCCCTCTCAGAGCTAGAATGAAATTGGTGCCATTAAAAATGTTCTCACTCACAAGACTTGGTACCTGAATTTTAGGATCAGCCATCTGTCAGGCTAAGGTGAAAGCATCGCCGATTATGAAGATGAGTAAGACGGCACGGCGACGACGACTATTCTATCATGAAAAGTATTTAGACTCTCGACATCTAGATGCTAGAAGATTTGTAAAATCAGAAAGTATGTTCAGTAACCATTGTGCATTTTAATTTCCATATGCTAACTTTCATAAAAGTAAATTGAGATTTAAAAAAGATAAATTGAGACTTCTTTTTAAATAAACAGTAAACCAAGGTAATATAAAATATAAGTCTCTGAGAATTGATGAACACTCAAAACTATTACTATTTCAATTTGATTTAAACACCAGCAGTTATGCTGTTACGTACTTATTATTTGAGGCAAAGTTCAACTTCGTTTAGTTATGGAATTTCGTTTCAGCGATGGTGTTAAAAAAAGAAAAAATGGGCTGGATTTTGATAGACATTTTTGTGTTGAACTTGAATTTGAATTTTTCTTCGTATTGTTTATTTTAGCGATGGGCATACGTTAAGTTTTGTGCGTCGGTAGTATTGGCAAGTACATATAATGTTTTGAATGTGTTTGTCAAGGTTTAGCAATGTTATGATTTAGCATAGAAATTGAGAAAGATTTGGGCTGTTAGATGACAAACCAACCTCATGCGTGTTTTTAAACTCTATAAGTGTTTTGAAAATATTAAAATCGTTATTTTAAAGATTTTTTTGGAGAAACTCTAAGCATTTTACATGCTTCCATTGCATCACCGTTGGCCTACTTGTGACGTGACACAGTAGCATCCTGCCTATTTAATACGCAGCTGCCTCTTTTGGCAATCCTGTCAATGTCACTTATTTTTTAGTAATGATTAAAAGTTAAGCAAACTGATTTATTAATTTTTGTAGCTGTCAACAATATGTATATGTAGTTCAAAAAAGGAACATAGTAAACGAAACTAATTAAATCGGTAAAAAGTTATTGACTAGTAGCATTTTAACGCGGACACATACCATTATCGCCTGTGTGTGAATAATTAGTAACAGCTTTTCGGACTTAGGTGTCAGCGAACTGTTATAGATATATAAATATTAACTCATAAAACATGATGAGGTTTTGTTACTTTGGAGGGCCCTACAATGATTTAAATTCTAATATTCAGTCTGTTATTTTATTTACAAATTCTGTGAATGATAAATTCTCTATGCTGTGAGCGATTACTACTGCTGATGGAACAGCGAATAAAAATAACAGCTTTTGTACTTATTTCACATTTGAGCTAGGCTTAGATATAACAAAGAAAGCATCATTAGGTTGTGATTTTATTTAGTACGCAGAGCAGCAACCCAACTCACAAGAATCGTTGGGTTGTTGTTTCAACGAACTCTGCACAAAAAATTTTGTAAAGGTTTTCTAAAACTGTCAATGCAAGACTGGAAATATTGCATTGAGAGGTGAAGGTTAGGTTTGTTTAACCCGGAAAACGCCTGCTTGTCAAGAAATATTGCACGGTAAGGTTCACAATAGTTCAGAAGATTTTTTAAACTTAATTGTTTACGAAATAATAATCTATAGCAACAACTTCTCAACTGTTCTAAAACTCACCGTGCAATATTTCCGGTGTTTAGTGCAGCAACGCGCCTTACATGGAAACAACAAGCATTGTCGGTTATAGAAAGTTCAACGGCAAAGAAAATCCCTATGTTTAAACCTACTAGAAACTTAAAATAAATTCTTGTTATTTGATTTTCCATAATTTTCTTGTACTAGCCTAGAGCCGATAAAGGATTCTCTTACTTTTAAAATATTGCAAGAATTTCTGAAGATTCTATTTGCTCGTTATTCAATTTTATTACTAAAGGTCATTGGCCTCCAGAGACCTGATTTAAAAAGCAAGGAAACTTGATATAATCTGGCAGCCGGGTGCCTCAAATAATCAATGTTAATCTTATTCTCCACTTAAGGCTATCAAAGCCTACAACAGGATAATCCCTTTAAATACGTTTATTTCGACAGCGCTCACTTATTATATGACCTGTCTATCAGGTAAGTATTTTTGATAGCTTTGGGTGCTACACTAGCACGCTCAAAGTCTTCAGCGTAGCTGAAATGTATTTTTGTACCGCAGGTAGCACGCCTTTGTTCCAGTCCCAAGCTAGAAAGCAGAGTGTAAGAGAGTAGTCACAAGCAAGCTAAACTCAAAATTCTTGACTTTTATTATATTTTTGAGGAATAGCATAGACTCAAGGTCCTTTAGCTAAAGAGAGATATTTTTATCTCTACCCTCCACAGTACAGAATTTTTCCTTCCAGATCAAGCCAAGAATTCTCGTCTTGAAGTAAATCGCTATACTCGTGATGGACAGCTCATAAACTGTCGCTTTCGATCCTGTTAACCAAATACCAGAAGGGGACTTGGCTTTGCTCGAAGAAGCAAAAGAGCAGTTTCATGTAAAATTCTTTTCTCTTTGAAATATGGCTTTATTGCCGTACAAATAAATCCTCAATGGAAGAGTCAATTCTGTAAGTAGGATTGTCTTTGTAAACAGTTCTAAGAGAAAGATATTTATAATGCTCTTGAGACGAATTGTTGCTTAAAGAAAATCTATGCAGGAAAAATATTTTTTTTTTAGATAAAAAGAAAGAATTTGGCATTGAATAATCTTTACACAATTCCACTGCTGATGTTAAAGTTATTTTATTAACAAATTAAAGAAATATATTACACTGAGGATCATTTTTTTTAAGCAAAATCATCGTTCAAAAATATCACGTTCTGTCCATTGACACATCTCATAAATTGCTTCTGAAAATTTTGACATTGAACAAAATTAAGAGCAAATTATAATCCTTAAATCTAGACCAAGAACACGAATAAATATTACGTGATTGCTAAGTAATTATCAAATAATGAAATTAGAAAATCAGTTAGTCGTAAATGTCTTGATGCCAAAATGTTCGAGTATACAGCTTTTGTTTGACGAAGAAAGAATTTTAATTCATCATTTCGTCCAGAAAAACAAATGAGGTTTTTTTTTAAACTAGGCGCCAACCATAAATGACATCACGCTGCAATAGGAGTAAAAGGAGTAAATTCTCAGGCATTTTCTGTACGGACACAATGTTAAGTGGAAGGGTACAGGGGTAAAAATGAAAATAAATATTATTAGGTTATTTATGGACTATAAGCCATAACATTTGTTGAGATTCTGCTGGAATGTCATAAACTTTATTAAAATCTTTTTAATTTACTACAAACTCTCAAAATTTGTGGAAATTTTAGAGTCTGTTGTACATGCTTAAATAAAATCTAAGCCAGACTAGCTTCATGTTCAGCTTTAAATTGTCCGTTAAAGTGTACACTGTATAAATTAACTCTTATCAGATATAAATATCTCAAAAGTGTAAAGCTAAGTCCTCAAATCTAAGATATAACGGCTATAGTAACAAATATATAAGCCAACCAGGCAGCATAGTATTCATCATTCAGGTTGTTAACAAAATTCTTTATTAGCATATTATTTAGTTTCTTTTTTAATCAGAAAAGATGAGCATTGTCTGGATCTTGCCCTTGGCGGTTATTCTCGATTCTATTGGTGAATATAATAATTACATTCAGAATAATATACTAAAGAAGACGAACTTTCAACGAAGTGGTTAAATGTTTATCTAACAAATATTAATTTCCAAGAGAAACCGAATAGGTAAATTTCATTAAAAAAAAATGTTCAACCAAGAAAAAATAATGATTTCAAACCTAATGGTTATACATTTAACTAAAAAGATGAATTGAAAAACTAAAATAATGAATGATCACCAAAAGAATTAATTTTTTCTGGTGGTATTCCACACATAACCGCTTGTTAAATGTAAATATCCACGTGGATTCCTACGTGGTTTCCTACAGAAAATTCCAGATTCATTCTTCTCTTAAGTAACATAACAACACTTTTTTATGACAATCGGAATTGGATGACAACGTTGAAACAGTTGACAGCAATGATCTCACGTACATTTATTATTACAATCACACTCACATCTCATGATATACTAACATACGATTGTGTACTTTATCAAAAGCTTAATCCTCTGTGTCTTGTTGCAGAATTAAGTTCACATTTCGATTGCTTGCCTAATGGCGACCCTATTCCTAATGCTTCTCGTAGCGGACCTTCTTCTTCTTTTGACAGGCATTCTCCTGAAAGGCCTCTTCCGCCTGCCAGACCTCACCCTTCTACCGGGTCTTCTAGTCCTGCTGAGCCTTCTCTTCATGACAGGTACCGATCTCCCCAAATTAAAAGAACTTCTTCTCTCATAGTTGGATATACACTTGAAGAACATAGATTTGTTCGTCTTATTCCTCACAAGAATTCGACTCGAATATACCAACTGCGAAGATATACTTTTCCTCCCGATAAACAAATTTTAATAAAAAACAAAGATAATGCATTTGTGCCAATGCCAATGGAAGAACGAATCATATTATCAACCCCCAATGGTGACGTCTATGCAATATTTGGAAAAACAAAAAGCAACCATTCGATTTTTCATGGACTATATGCATATTTCATTTGGAAGTTAAAACGTGCAAAAATAAACATGTACAGCGGCGCAATTGAAGAACTGACTGCAGAAGAAATCGCAGAATGTTCAGTAGGCTACAAAAAAGGGTCAATCAGAAAGAATTTTCAAATAGTATATGAACCATAATTTTTCACGCTGTAAACTTTTCTTTAAATAATCTTTCTAGAGTAACCGATGGACCAAGAAATGACAGTAAATTGCTTTTTAACCGTTATTTGAAAAAGCGTTTACGAGTAAAATCTACCTAATAACTTGAAACACATGTAACAATACATATCAAGTGATATAGTGCGATTTAAAATAAGTTTAATTTCAACATTTTCGTTAATGTTAAGTTTATTTGTTGAATTCGTAAATGATGAAATTATCTAGTTTGTAGTGTGTAATTATAAGTTCTTTTACATTAAAAAATTTAAATTTTAATTGCTTATTTTCGAACACAAATTTCAAATTTACTAAATTTTAAAACGCAGTTGTGCTGACTTAAACAATGGAAAATTTTAAGCGTTTGAAATTCTTCATAGAAAACATTTTGAGTTAATAAGCTGCAAATATAAACTGATTCCTGATTTTCAAAATTGAACTAAAGTTCAAATATTAATGACTAAACAATAACTGATTTCACAAGACTCTGCTAAATCTGTGCAATAATTAAATAAATGTGTTCTTATTTTTGTACTGTAGATTCACCACGTTTGCCCTCTTTACTCTCTCTTTTACGTGCCCATCCACTCTCTTATTTCTCCAAAACAAGAAACCTACGTACACAAGCTCTCTAACCTCCTTCACCGCCTTACCCTTCCGCTTTCACTTCCCTCCTTTATCCCTTCCACCTCCTTTTCTGAACACCATAACCTTAGACTTTTCCGCATTTAGCTCTAACTTATTCTTATACAGGTATCTTAACTTATCTTTTGTCTCTCGATATATCTCTCTCACCCTTTCAATCATGCCTCTCGCCACTCCCCTCCTCTTCATCGCCTTTCAAAACTGTCCCCTATCCACTGAAGAAAACGCGCTTTTGAGATCCACAAAAAACGCGTACACTCTCGATTCCTTCTTCGCTAATTTTCTATGCACCACGTGATGTAGATCGTAAATATTGTTGATAGTACATATACCTGCCCTAAGCCCGCCTGCGTCTTCGGCAATATATTTTTACCCTCGACATCCTTTCGTAGCCTTTCCCCACCACCATCGCGTATACTTTATACGCCGTATTCATTAGCGTTATCCCTCTTTAATGTTTCCGCCTATTTCTATCTCCTATATTATACAGGGGCACTGTTAACCCTACTTCCCATCCTCCTGGGAATCCTTTCCTCCTTCGTAATTTCTACTCTATCCTATCCATCCCTGCTGCCTTTGACCTTCCTTACTTTCTTATCTGTTGATCTATCTTCTTGTCATTCTACTTCTCTATTTCTGCCTTCCTCGTTCTTCTACTCCCATTATCTCTTTTCCTTGAATCCAAGCCCTGAAATAATTCTTTGAAAAACTCCCTCCAGTCCTCGCTTTCTATCTTCTCGCTTATCTCCAGTCTACGCTTCTTAAACCTATTTATTATCTTCTACACGTCCCCCTCTGTGTTAACACTTGCTATTTTCTCTGTCAGATCTTTCTTATTTTCTTGTTTTTTTTTTTACAGATCAATCTGAACCTTTCCTCATTTCTACGTACTTCTCCATTTTCGCAGTTTCCTCTTTCTACTTCTTGTGCTTACTCTTTACCTTTTTTTATTTTTTTACATTCTCTATCTTACCATGGCTTTACCATTTCCTTCTTCTTCTTTCTAAATACCTCCTTTTTCACACACCCTTTTACTTTCTTTTTCATATCCTTCCATATCTCATCCACCAACTCATCTTCAAAACTTACCTCCCTTTACTGCTCCTGATACTTTTCTATCGCCTCTGTCGTCCAGCTCACCTTCCCCTTTGTCGACACTTTTTCCCCACCTTACCTTCCGCCGTTTACTCTCCTTATCCACAACCCTAATGGCTGATGGTCTGATCCTACCCTTCCTTCCACTGCGAATCTCTTTGCCTCCTCCCGCCCTTGCATATTTATGACTACGTAGTATATTACCGATACCCCTACCTCACTTACATATATGTATTTTCCCTCTTCGACCCCTGTTATTAAACAATTAGTTACCGCCCAATCTCTATCCTTCATCCAATCACTCATAATCTCCCTCTCCTCATTTACTATCTTGTTCTTCGATTCACTTTCAAAGCTCTCCTTCTATCTGTAAAGGCCCTTTTATCTCCCAATCTTCGCATTAGAGTCTTCCACCAGTACGACCATACCCTTCTCTCTTTCGCCTATCAAGTCTTTCACCCTTTCTTTAAT
>JAUELO010457607.1:0-12697 GCA_032357855.1 Amphibolips quercusostensackenii | reverse complement strand
AAAGTTGACTTTTCATCCATATACATAAATTTTTAACGAAATGGTTTAATTTTTAACTAAGAAAATTAATTTTCTACCAGGAAAGACATATTTTCAACAAAATGCAATAATTTTTAACCAAATAGTTAAGTTTTTAACCAAGTAGTTGGATTTTCTCCAAAAATTGTAATAGTTAATGTTTTAATTAAGAAAAGGTTTCCATTTTAAATAAAAAACAATTGAATTGAACCAAAAAGGATGAATTTCCATAAAAATAATATTCTCAACGAAAACAAATTAATTTTTAACCAAACAGTTGCATTTTTACAAAAAAAATGAGCTTTCTACACAACATTTGAATTTTTAACCAAATACGTACATTTTTTACAAAATCGTTTAATTTTGAACCAAAAAAATTAATTTTCTACCAGAAAAGTCGAATTTATAACAAAATATATTTATTTTTATCTAAATAGTTGAATTCTCAACCAAGCAGTTACATTTTCTATACAAAAATGTGATAGTTGATATCTTAACCAAGAAAAGGTTTCCATTTTAAACAAAAAACAGTTAAATGAAACTAAAAAGGATACATTTCCGAAAAAATTGAATCCTTATCAAAACCACATTAATTTTTAAGCAAACTGTTGCATTTTTAACCAAAAAATGAGCTTTCTACACAACAGTTGATTTTTTATCCAAATACATAAATTTTTAACGAAATAGTTCAAATTTCAACTAAGATGATTAATTTTCTACCAGAAAAGACAAATTTTCAACAAAATGCTTCAATTTTTAACTAACTAGATAAATTTTTAACCAAGTAGTTGAACTTTCTCCAAAAATTGTAATAGTTGATATTTAAACCAAGAAAAGGTTTCCATTTTTAATAAACACAGTTAAATTGAACAAAAAAGGATTAATTAAAAAAAAAATGAATCCTCAACCAAAACATATTAATTTTTAATCAAATAGTAGCATTTTTAACAAAAAACAAAATATATCTTTCTACGCAACAGTTGAATTTTCATCTAAATACATAAATTTTTAACGAAATAGTTCAATTTTCAACCAAAAAAATTAATTTTCTACCAGGAAAGACAAATTTTCAGCAAAATACATCAATTTTTAACCAAATAGTTAAATTTGTAACCAAGTAGTTGAGTTTTCGCCAGAAATTGTTATAGGTGATATTTAAACTAAGAAAAAGTTCCTATTTTAAATAAAAAATAGTTAAATTAAACCAAAAAGGATAAATTAAAAAAAAAATCCTCAACCAAAACAGATTAATTTTTAATCATATAGTTGCATTTTTAACCGAGAAAATTGGCTTTCTATACAGCAGTTGAATTTTTAACCAAATATTTAAATTTTCTATCAATAAAGATAAATTCTCAACAAAGAAGATACATTTTTAACGAAATAGTTGAATTTTTAACCAAGAAGATTAATTTTTTACGAAAAAAGACAAATTTTCAACAAATTACATGTTACTCCGAGTTATATTTAATTAATTTTTAGTTTATATTTTGTTCGTTTCTAAAATTTTTTAACTAAACAGTTGAATTCTTAAACTAAAAAAGATAAATTTAAACAAGAAATGGAGCAGTAAAATTTTCATTCAGGAGAATTAATTTTCAATAAAAAAAACGTATTTTCTACAAAACAGTTTATTTTTGTTCCAAATAGTTGAATTTTCTACCAAACTGTTAGATTTTTAAGGAAAAAGAATGTCTACAAAGCGAATTTGAATTTTTAACAAAAAAGTTAATAGTTAATAAAGTTAATTTTTAACAACAAAAAAATAATTTTTGAACTAAAATTGTGAATATTCAAACAAAAAAATTAACATTTTAGAAAGCAATTTAACTTTCAATCAAGGAGTTGAATTTTTAACATAAAAAGATGAATTTTCAACAAAAAATATATAGTTGATATTTTAACCAAAAAAATTTAATTTAATATAAAAAGCATTGAGATTTAACTAAAAAAAAAACTGAACAAAATACATACATTTTCATCAAAATAATTGAATTTGCCACCAAATTGTTCTGTTTTTGAGCCGAAGATACGAATTCTCTGCAAAACTGTTAAATTAAAAAAAAAGTTCATTTTAATAGTAACAGATTAATTTTTAACCAGTTAGTTGATTTTCAAAAAAAATTGCAAAACTCAGGGCATTTTTGTAAAAAGAACTTTAATTTATTGTCAAGAACTCAATAATTAATTAATATTTTACCAGAAAAGACGAGTTTTCAACAAAATAAATCTATTTTTAACCAAATAGTTGAATTTTCTACAAGAAAAGACGAATTTTCAACAAAATAATTATATTTTTAACCAAATAGTTGAGTTTGTTATAAAAATAAGAAATTTTCAACAAATTACATACCTTTTTAACAAAATAGTAGAACTTCTAAATTAAAAAAGATCATTTGTAGTTTAGAAGTGTATTAGTTAAATTTTGATTGAGGAGAATACTCAAGAAAAAAGTTTTCAACCTGAGAATGTGAACTTTCAACAAGAAAATTAACTTTCCACTAATGAGTTTAAGTAAAATAGTTTAATTTTCAGTTAAAAAAAATTATTTAAAAAAAAACGAATTTTTAACTAAAATTATGAATCTTCAACCAAAAAAATGAACTTTTAAGAACTTTTTATAGTTGAATTTTAAACCTAAAAAGATAAATTTTCTCTAAGAATGTAATTTTTAATCGAGAGAGATTAATTTTTAACTAAAAAATTTGTTATTTTTTAACTAAAAATGGAATAGTTACATTTTCAGTTAAAAAAATTAATTTTCAACAAAAAAACTAATTTTTAACTGTTTGAAAGGAACTAAAAAACAAGAAATTTTAACAAAATAGTTAAATCCTCAACCAAAATGTTAAATTAAACCTAAAAAGATAAATTTTTCACAAAATTGTTAAATTTACAGCCAACAAAATGAATTTTCAACCAAATACTTTCATTTTTTACTAAAAAAGAGACAATTATATTTTCAAGCCAAAAAGACGAATTTTCTACAAACCAGTTCAATTTTCAATCTGAAAAGATGAATTTTCAACGAAGCCTGTAATACTTGATATTTTAACGAAAAAGTATTTTAATTTGAAATAAAACACATTTAAACTCAACCAAAGAAGACGATTTTTCAACAAAATAATTTATCCTCAACAAAATACATGAATTTTCAATCGAATAGTTGAATTTCCAAATCGAAAAGATCAATTCTCATAAAAAATGATAAATCTTCAACAAAAAAAAATTATTTTTAAAAAAGTAGTTCAACTTTCAACCAGTTAGTTGAATTTTTAAACCAGAAAGACGAATGCTCAACGAAAAGTGTAATTGATATTTAAACAAAAAGAAATTTATTAAAATCATAAACAGTTGAATGCAATAAAAAAATACGAATATTTTAGAAAATTGTTCAATTTTAAAACAAATAAGATGAATTTTCGACGAAAAAGGTGAATTTTTAACTCATAAGATTAATTTTCTACAAAAAACACGAATTTTCAACAGAATACTTAAATTTTCAACTATAATGTTAAATCTTTCCAAAAAAAATTTATTTAAAAAAAAAGTAGTTCAACTTTCAACCAAGTAGTTGAATTTTAAAACAAAAAAGATGAATTCTTAACAAAAAGGGGCATTGATGATATTTTAACCAAAAAGATTTTTATTTAATCCAGAAACATTTGAATGCAATAAAAAAATGAGAATATTACACAAAATTGTTGCATTATAAAGCAAATAAGATGAAATTTTGACGAAAAAGATAAATTTGTAACTTAAAAGATTAATTTTTTACTTAAAAACACGAATTTTCAACAGAATACATGGATTTTCAACTAAAGTGATGAATTTTTAACTAAAATAAAAAAATCGTCACCAAAAAAATTGATTTTTAAAAAAGCAGTTCAACTTTCAACCAGGTAGTTGAATTTTTAAACCAAAAATATGAATTCTCAACGAAAAGTGTAATTAATATTTTAAATAAAAAGATTTTCATTTAAATCAGAAACAGTTTCATGCAATAAAAAAAATACGAAGCATGAATTTTTTACGAAAAAGATGAATTTCCAAAAAAGAAAAGTTTTTAACGAAATAGTTGCATTTTCAACATAAATGTTAGATTTTCATTCAAATAGTGGAATTTGTAAAAAAAATTTAACGAAAAATCGAGAAAAAGGTGAAATTTCTTGAAGACATGAGAAATTTCTGATCAAAATCCTTTACAAAATATGGCAAAAATTAAAAAAAAATATATAAATTTTTTTTCAGGAACGGCGGGTTCATTTATGCTTGTTACTAGCCTTGGCATAACTGCAGACTACATTGGTGACTGTTCGGAAGGTGGTGCTTTCGTATATGGACTTATGAGCTTTACAGACAAATTAGGCAATGGATTAGCAGTTATTGTCATTCAATATTTGTAAGTAAAGACATACATAAATATTAAAAACTGCATGAAATTTAATAATGCATAATTATAACAATAATATAATAATATTCAAAGCCAGACATATTCTGCAGAATTAAAATTTGTATTTAACATGATCAAAAGTAACTTTGCTGTCAAATATCAATCAAAAGTTGTATTTTTTTTTAAAAAGTAAGAATTATATTTCTAATTAAAGTAATTAATATACAACTAAGAAAAAGGGAACTCAAGAAAAAATGTAAAGGTTGATATTTCCACCAAACAAAATTTTATTTTTTAATCTAAAACAGTTGAATTCAACCAAAAAATACGATTTTTCAACATATTATTTGAATTCTTTTAATTGACTAATTTTTAAACCAAAAAGAAGAATGTTTTACCAAAAAGTTAAATTACAACCCAAAAATATGCATTTTCTACCAAAATAATTAAATTTTCAACACAAAAAAGATGAGAAGTGACTAATCTAAAAAAGAAAAAAAGTATTTTCTAACAAAAATAGTATAGCTACATTTTCAATCAAAAAAAATTAATTATCGACAAAAAAATGAATTTTCAACAAAAAAGTTGAATTTTAAATCAAAGAAATTAATTTTTATAAAAATAATAAATCATCAACCAAAAGAATAAATTTCTAACCCAGTAGACAAATGTTCAACAACATAGTTGAATTTTAAACAAAACAGATTAATTTTCAATCAAGAAGATTAGGTTTCTACCAAAAAAGATAAATTTTCGACAAAAAATAGAATAGTTGAATTTTCAGTCAAAAAAATTGATTTTTAATAAGAAAAACTACTTTTCAATCATAGAAATGATTTCTTAACAAAATGGGTGAAATTTCAAACAAATTTTATTTTTTTAAAGGAATTTTTAACCTAATATTTTAATTTTTAACCAAAGAAATAAATTTTTAACAAAAAATGTGAATTAGTCGACAAGAAGATTAATATTCGACCACAAAAGACAAAGTTTCAACAAAGTATAGAAATTTTCAACCAAATAGCTAAATTTTCAAGTGAAGAAGATTAATGTTAAACCAGGTATGGAATAGTTAAATTTTCAGTTACAAAATTCAGTTTCAACAAAACAAAAAGCGAATTTTTATGAAATAGTTGAATTGGTAAGCAAAGAAACTAATTTTTAATTAATATAATAAATCCTCAACCAAAAAAAAAAAGGATTTTTGGCAAACAGAAAAAAAAACTAATTTTCAACAAAATACTTAAATTTTCAAGCAAAGAAATTAACTCTTAACTAAAACAATGAAGCTTCAAAAACAAAAACAAAAATTTTTAACCCAATTGTTTAACTTTTAAACCAATAGTTTAATTTTTAACCCAAAAAATGAATTTTCAATCCAAAGTATGAATTGTTTGATGAAAAAAGACAAATTTTCAACCAAACAGATGAATTTTTAATCAAGACGATTAGAAGTTACATTTTCAGTTGGAAAAATTAATTTTCAATAAAAGAAACTAATTTTCAATAAAAAAATGAGATTAATTTTTTAACAAATGACATAGAGTGCCAACCAAATTTTGAATTGTTAAAGGAATTTGCAATCTAATAGTTAAATTATCATAAAAAAAATTAATTTCCAACCAAATAGGTGAATTATTCACTAAAAAAAATTAATACTCTACCACCAAAGATAAAGTTTCAACAAAATACAGAAACTTTCAATCAAATAACTGAATTTTCAACTGAAGAAGATGAATGTTAAACCAAACATGAAATAATTAAATTTTCAGTTAAAAAAAATTCATTTTTAACAAAAAAATTTATTTTTAACCGAGAAAATGAATTTTTGTCAAACAGAAAAAAACGAATTTTCAACAAAATAGTTAAATTTTTAAGCAAAGAAATTAATTTTTAACCTATAGTTTAATTTTCAACCCAAAAAATGAATTTTCAACCCGAAATATGAATTGTCTACCAAATAAAGACGAATTTTCAACATAAAAATGGTTTTCAACTAGAATGTTAAATTTTCAACCAAAAAAGTGAATTTTTAACCCAATAGATGAATTTTTTAACAATAGAAGACAAATTTTTAACAATAGAAGACAAATTTTTAACAAAATAGTTCAATTTTCAAACAAAATAGTTAAATTTAGAACATATGAATAGTTTTCAACTAGAATGTTGAATCTTCAACCAAAAAAGTGAATTTTTTACCAATAGAAGACAAATTTTTAACAAAATAGTTCAATTTTCAACCAAACTGAAGATTTTTCAATCAAGATGATTAAAGGTCTATCAGAAAAGATAAATTTTGGACAAAAAAAGGAATAGTTAAATTTTTAGTTGAAAAAATTAATTTTCAATAAAAAAACTAATTTTCAATGAAGAAAATGAGATTATTTTTTAACAAATTACATGAATTTCCAACCAGATTTCGAATTCAACCAAAACGGTGATTTATTTACTAAGAAGATTAATATTCTACCACAAAATACAAAGTTTCAATAAACTACAAAAATTTTCAATCAAATAGCTGAATTTCCAACTGAAGAAAATAAATGTTAAACCAAACATAAAATAATTACATTTTCAATAAAAAAAATTTTAAAAAAACAACTAATTTTTGACAAACAGAGAAAAAACGAATTTTTAACAAAATAGTTAAATTTTTAAGCAAAGAAATTAATTTTTAACTAAAATAATGAAGTTTCTGGAACAAAAAAAAAATTTAACCCAATAGCTTAATTATCAACCCAACAAATAAATTTTCAACCTAAAATATGAATGGTCTACCAAAAAAAGATAAATTTTCAACAAAATAGTTGAATTTTTAACCAAAATAGTTACATTTCAAACACAAAAAAGGGTTTTTAACTAAAATGATAAATCATGAACCAAAAAAATTAATTTTGAACACAATAGATGACTTTTCTACTAACAAAAGACGAATTTTCGACAAAATAGTTCAATTTTTAACCAAACAGATGAATTTTCAATCAAGACGATTGAAGTTCTATCGAAAAAGATAAATTTTAGACAAAAAAGAAATAGTTAAATTTTCGGTTAAAAAAATTAATTTTTAATAAGAAAACTAATTTTTAACAAAAGAATGAGATTAATTTTTAACAAATTACATTAATTTAAATTCAAATTTTGAATTTTTAAAGGAATTTACAACCTAGTAGTCAAATTGTCAAATAAAGAAATTTATTTCAAACCAAAAAGGTGAACTATTAACTAAGGAAATTAATATTCTATCACAGAAGACAAAGTTTCAACAAAATACAGAAATTTTTAATCATATATGTAGCTGAGTTTTCAACTGAAGAAGATTAATGTTAAACCAATCATGAAATAATTACATTTTTAGTTAAAAAAATTGATTTTTAGCAACGATAAAAAAAGAATTTTTGACAAACAGAGAAAAAAAACGAATTTTCAACAAAATGGTTTAATTTTTAAGCAAAAAAATTATTTTTTTACTGAAATAATGAAGCTTTAAGAACAAAAAAAAAAGAATTTTTAACCCCATAGTTTAATTTTCCACCCAAAAGATGAATTTTCAACCCGAAATATGAATTGTCTGCCAAAAAAGGACAAATTTTCAACAAAATAGATGAATTTTCAATAAAATAGTTAAATTTTTATCAAATAAATTAATTTTTATGCTAAAAGAATGAAGCTTCAAGAACAAAAAAATGACTTTTTAACCCAATAGTTGACTAATTAATCCAAAAGATGAATTTCCTGCCAAAAAAAGACAAATTTTTAACGAAATACATGAATTTTTAACAAAATGGTTAAATTTTAACAAAAAAAAAAGTTTTCAACTAAAATGATGAATAATCAACCAAAAAAATGAATTTTCAACAATGCAGTTCCACTTTAATTTATGTAGTTGAACTTTGTTTATGTAATAATAATTCAATAATATGAATTAATATGCAGTATTATAATATTATATTTAATATTATAAACATAATATTCGCCTAATTTTAATAATATCGTCTCAATAAAATATTTATTTTAATATTTCAGCAAATGCACAAACTCTGAAGACTGTCCAAACTATTACAGAGATATCCTTACTTTCGTTTGTGGAGGAGCAGCAATTGTCGCTATGATAACACTAATTTGTATCAAACCATTTCAACGGCATTCTGGTAAGAATTTTTATTTTTGTTAGGGTTGCTACGCTATTTCTTTTTTTTATAGATTTTTCAGTTAAAATGATGAATCTTCAACCAAAAAAATAATAATTTTTTACAAAAGAGTTCAACTTTCAACAAAATAATTAAATTTTCATTCCAAAAAAGATTAATTCTGAACGAAAAATGAAGAAGTTGATATCTCAAACAAAACAAAAAAATAATTTCAAATGATTAACAGTTGAATTTAACCAAAGAAGAACTCTTTTCAACATGAGTTGAATTTTCAACATAGAAAGTTTTTTCAGTCAAGAGAGAGAGAAAAAATTGCAAACCAACTGTTGAATTTTGAACAAAATCCATGAATTTTTAACTTAAAACGATCGATTTTCAACCGAAAATAGAGTACTTAAGTTTTCATTGAAAAAAGTTAATTTTAAACAAAAAGCAAGTAATTTCATACAAAATAGTTAAAATTTCAACTTTAATATTTAACTTTTCAGTAAAAAAATTTATTTTCAGCCAAAGAAAAAACAAATTTTTATCAAAATAGATCATTTTTTCAATTAAAATGATGTATTTTCAACTTAAAAAAAAAGTTTTTAACAAAAGTTTTACTTTCAATTAAGTAATTAAATCTTGATTCCAAAAAAAAAGAATTCTGAACGAAAAATGTAGTAGTTGATATTTCAGCAAAATACATGAATTTTCATCCAGATAATTACTTGAATTTTCAACTAAAAACGATCAATTTTCAACAAAAAATAGAATAGTTACATTTTCAGTTTAAAAAACTAATTTTAAACAAAAAAAAAACTATTTTTCAACAAACTAGTTAAAGTTTCAACTGTAATATTTAAATTTTCAGTAAAAGAAATTAAGATTTAGCCAAAGAAAAAGCGAATTTTCAACCAAATAGTTAAATTCTCATATGAAAAAATTAATTTTCAACTAAAATTGTGGAATAATTAACTGGATTATTTAAATTTGCAATTAAAAAATTATTTTAAACAAAAAAAAAAGAATTTTCAACAAAAAAGTTAACTTTGCATTTGAAAAAATTAATTCACAACCAAAGAGTTTTGGAACCAAACAGATGAATTTTCGGTTAAAATTATGAATCTTGAACCACAAAAGATTTTAGTTTTTAATAAAAAACAGGTGAATTTAACCAAATGAAACGAATATTCAGCAAGATTTGAATTTTCAACTAAGAAAGATTTTCCAATTAAGAGGGAGAAAAAATTGTGAATAAACTGTTGAATTTTCAACAAAATATATGAATTTTCAACTAGATATTTGAATTTTTAACTAAAAACTATTTTGTACAAAATTTGCCTTTTTGCCTTAAAAATTCAACTCTTTTGTTAAAAATTCGTCTGTTTGGTTTTATAATTCATCTCTTTCGGTAAAAATTGATTTATTTATTTCTTTAAAATGCAACTGTTTGGTTGAAAATTAATCTGTTTTTGTTGAGGATTCCATGATTTTGTTAAAAATTCGTCTTCTTTGATTGAATTCAACGGTTTTTTATTTAAAATTACAATTTTTTTGGTTAAAATATCAACTATTATTAGATTTCTCGTTTAGAATGCATCTTTTTGGGTTAAAATAAACTAATTTTTATTTAAAATTTAAATAATTTTTCGTTGAAATATCAACTATTACGGTCTATTTTGAGATTTTATTTTTTTTTAATTTAAAATTCAACTACTTAAAAATTTAAATACTTTATTCAAAACTGTTTTTTTTTTGTTCAAAATTAATTTCTTTGACTGAAAATTTCAATGTTGTATTTCCTGGTGGGAACTTATCTTTTTTATTTGAAAATTCAACTATTTGGTTGAAAATTGAACTTTTTTAATTGAAAATTTAACTTTTTATTTGAAAATTCAACTATTTGGTTCCGACTTTACTTTCTTTTTTAAAAATTCATTTTATTGGCGAAACATTACATTTTTTCTTTGAAAAGTAATTTTTTTTCATCTAAAAGTTTCACTGTTCTTATTTTGGTTAAAAATTTATCTTTTTTATTTAAAAACTCAACTACTTGGTCAAAATTTTTTTCTTTTTTGTGTAAAAATTCAACTATTTGGTTAAAAATTGAACTTTTTTATTAAAAAATTTAATTTTTTGGTTGAAAATTCGTCTTTTCGGTACAAACTTGAATTACTTTGTTGAAAATCCATTTTATCGTTGCAAGATTGCATTCTTTTGTTGAAAATTAATTTTTTTACTTAAAATTTCACTGTTTATATTTTGGTTAAAAATTTATCTTTTTTATTTAAAAATTTATCTATTTAGTTGAAAATTCAAATATTTAATGAAAAAATAATACTTTTTAGGTAAAAATTCCACTATTTGGTTCAAACTTAAATTACTTTCTGACAAATTAATTTTATTGGTGAATGATTTAATTCTTTTGTCAAAAATTAATTTTTTCTTTGTTTAAAACTAACTTTTTTAACAGAAAATTTTACGATTCTATTTTTGGTTAAGAATTGGTTGTTTTTAGTTAACTTTTGGATTGAAAATTCATAATTTCGTGTTAAAAATTAAACTATTTTATAGAGAATTCGACTTTTTAGTTTAGAAGTTCAAAGATTTTGTTAAAATTTTTTGTTCTTTTTTGGTTTTATTGGTCTTTTTGGTCTCTTTTGTTAAAAAAATCGTCTCTTTGTTTTAAAAATTCATCTCTTCTGGTAGAATTTTTTTTTTTTTTAATTGCAAATGTTTGGTTAAAAATTAATCTATTTTGGTTGAATTCAACTTTTATTTATTTTAAATTAAAATAATTTTTGATTAAAATATCAACTGTTACCTTTTTTTGTTGATAATTCATTTTTCTTTATTGAAGATTCAACTACGTGGTTAAAAAGTGAGCTCCTTTATCAGAAATTCATTTTTGTTATTCTTGAATATTTATCATGTTAGTTGACAATTCATTTTTTTGGTTGAAAATTAATTTTTTTAACTGAATATTTATCTTTTTTTTATTTAAAATACAACTATTTGGTTGAAAATTCAACTATTTTGATAAAAATTCAACTTTTTTTTTTTAATTTGCCTCTTTGAATAAAAACTTTAATTATTTAGTTTTAAATGTAAATTTTTTTTATCTAAAGTTAATATTTTTTGTTTAAAATCCAACTAGTTGGTAGAAAAATCTTTTTTCTGCGTTGAAAATGAACTTTTATTGAAAATTCATCTCTTTTGGGTGAAAATGAACTTTTTGGTCGAAAATTTAATTTTTTGGGCTAAAATGCATCTGTCTTGGTTGAAAATTGAATTATTTTGTTCAAAATGTAACTATTTTGTTAAAACGTCATCTTTTTAGGTCAAAAATTGGTATTTTGTAGCAACCCTGTTTTCAAATCGTGAAAAGTTTAAGTCTAAAATTTAAGTTTGATTACTAATAATTATTATTTTATTTCTAGCCTACAGAAATTTTGATCAACAGCAGCCTCTAGAAGATCCTACATCGGTTCAAGCTTGAAATTAAAGTCAAGTCACTTAGGGGAAAATTTTCATGTCGCAAAAATAATACATACAAATTTTTTTATATTTGAACTTTAAATTGTAAATTAGACTCTTTGCCTAAAGTATTTATTACTGAAAGATTTCTATGAAGTGGTCTTCATTAAATATATAAAATGCGATGTTATTATTAAAGAATGGTAAATAGATTGTTGGTAAAATTTTTCGCATATTTATGTAATTCGATATTAATCGGAAAAATGAAATTTGTAAAAAGACTCGTTAAAGTTATGGGAGGTTTCGAATCTTTTTTGTATTATAGAGAGAAAATGTAATTATTTTTTAAGATATATATTAAAAATTTATCTTGTTTCTAACCACTTTTTCACTTGAAGAAAATATATTATTTACCCTGAATTATGACATTGGTCGGGGAAAAACTAGGGAATTTTGAAAATTGAGTTTTGCGGCCGTCCAGATATAATATTCTTGTTAGTAATTTATTTGACTTTTCTTTATATTTCTTTTTTTTGCAGTTGCTTCCTCCTGACGATTATATTTTTAGTTAACAAATATATCATTTGGTTAAAAATGTAACAACTTTGTTAAAAATTAATCCTTTTGGGTTGAAAATTTGTCTTTTTAGGGTAAAGATTTAAATAAAAAACAATTCAAT
>JAUELO010457582.1:0-12699 GCA_032357855.1 Amphibolips quercusostensackenii | reverse complement strand
TTGTAACTCTAGGACATAAGTATTTTAATATGCATATAACCACGTTATAACATATTGACATATTTATGTTATGTTTATGTAATAGGCAACGTATAAAATGCAGTTTTAATACTTTGTTTTAATTATGTAACAGTTCTGTAGCAGGTTTACTGGGAAATGTATAGTGATATATTGAATATGTGACATAGTTCCGTAGCGCATATGTTGCAGTATCATATAAGAGCAATGTAAAACTGTTTCATATATATTTTCTAGTTATGAAATACAGTAGGTATGTATAAGAACTCTGTGAAAAAATATAATAACGCTATGTACGAAATATATAACGAAAGTATGTAAAAACATATAAGGGGGTTATGTACGAAATATATAAATGAGTGATGTGAAAAATACATAACGAAGATATGATATAAAAATATAATGGAGTTATGTTACACAGCATATGGATAAGATACATAAAAAATACAAAAGAATGTTATATAAGAGCAATATAACGACATTATGTGAAGAATATATAACGGAGTTATGTAAAACATATATAACGGCGTTATGTAAAGAATATTTATAACATATTTATTTAACTTTAGTGTGCAAATGATAGCTTTATGTGCTTCTTATAGTTCAAAAGTTTAATATTACGAATGAAATATCAATGTATTGCGAATGTATGTATCTTAAATGATAATAAAATCATATATTCTACAACAGGTACTTAACTCGTCTTTACTAGTCATTTTCTAGGAAGTTCCGAATACTTTATATTCAAAAAAAGTCAAGCAGCGTACTTATTTCTTGTTTATAATATCTTGATGAATCTACATAATTAGAAAGAAAATAAGAATTAAAAAATTTATCACTAATTCAAATGATTGAAGAAACTTTTTAAGCATAAGAAATAAATTCCATGTAATTATGTGAACAGCAAATGCATTTACAATGTAAAAAGTATTTGAGATTTTTTTATATTGTTCTTCTTGTTTAAGTAATATGCGAATAAAATGCAAAAAGTGAAAAAGGTTTAACTATTCTCAATTTAAAATTATTTATATTTGAAAATAAAATCATGCTTGGGGTAGAAATTTATGAGTTTTAAAGGTCACTTACCAACAACGTAGAACCGTTTTCTAATAACATTTTTGAAAAAGTTACAATTTTTCAATATCATAACTAATTAACGAACTTCTTATAACCCTTTGCAAAGAATATACTTCTGCTCAGCAGTTATCTTTTTTGAAATTACAAAGTTTTTTAAATTTAAAAATTACAAAGCTCAAAATACAGATGACGATTTAAGTTTTGTCCTGAGTTTAATTTGTCCTTCACCCATCCATAAGGGATTTCGGATTTATATGTCAAATGTATGCTGAGGATAATACTTTTTGGAATTCTTTAACTATAAATTATATTTTTCATCGATCAGCGACCAGAGTCAAAGTATTTTTTAAATATTTTGGAATGGTTTAAATAATTATCATCTATTTTAACTATATTTTTTTGCCTTCAAAACAGAAAAAAAATTTGTGTGATAAATTATACAGTTGATGAATTTCAAAAATTATATTTCTTAATTAAAATATTCAGTAATTATTCGAACAATTTAAATTTATTTAAATAACTTTTTCTTTTAAAAATCGTAAGAAGTTATTATTTTATGGAAATAATTACGCAATCATTAAATGTTTAGAGTAATATATTTTTAAGGATATTTTAATCATTTTCATTTGTTCAAACAGCTTATTTTGAATATATAATTCAGTAAGAATTACAATACCAACATAATGAAAATTATAGATACTGACTGAAAGAATTATGACTATGCCTGTCCCTCAGTTTGTTAACAATTTCAAAGTGTCTATAATTATAATGAATTTTATGTAATGAGAGTAACATAACTAATAATAATCATGAAATATAAGTTAATTCTACTTACAGTATAAAGAGAAGAATCGAACAAAATTTTGAATCTGTATTCCCATAAAAAACGCGATTTTTTCTAAGGCTCGATATTCACTATAAGGAATAAAAAAAGAAAAGTTAAATTCATTTCAGTGCTCTTTTCCGTATGCTTTACAAGCCTGCAATAATCTTAATTAAAGTTACAGAATAAAATTATTCACATGTATCGAAATTACTGCAGACGCATGAAATCTGAAAAAATCACAAAGGATATCACATTTGAACTATATGACTTTATTGGTGAATAATAATTCCATTCTAATTCTATCACTAAAAAATAGAATAAAATCGTAAAATATAAATTAAATATTACTTTTTACCACAATTTTTCATCGTAAATTAATGCTAAATATGTAAATTAAACAATCGAGACTTGAAAATAAAAATTTTACTTGTAACTACTTTGAAAACAATTAACAATGTCCTAAAGTTTACAATTGCAGGGAATTAAAAATCCTGAATTTTGATATTCCTTTTTGGAATTGAAAATAGCTTGCTTACCAGATGGAAAAAAGGTACATTTAAATTTCAGAGAAAATCTATTCTTTGGCTGTGGACTTTACCTGTTTTGTATTTAACATATTTTGAAATAGAAAATAACTCTCACTTTTAAGCCAAAACCTTAAAATTTTTATTTCTCTCTGTCCTCCTCTGCGTACCAAGCTACATTTTAAAAAAACATGACATTTTCAGAATCTTAAAACAACATCTACGAAGCCAGCCAAAAAGAAGGACAAAAAGTATATTTTTTTTGTCTCTCTATTATGGAAATAAAAAATGAGTTTCTATACTACTTCTCTTAAAAGAAATCCTCTTAAACTTCTTTAGAAAGTATTTGTGATACATGTTTTGTTTACCAAAATTGTCCTGGAACTATTTTTATCTACTTTGAAGGTGTAAGTTTGAATTTATAAAAAACAGAACTTTGAATTGGAACATTCAAAAAGGATCACTTTGCAATTTTCAACTTTTAAAGTTAAAACTTTAATGAAACAACTTTTTTAATGAATGCCGTTAAACTGCAAAATAAAACTTTTCTAACTTTAATAAATTCTACAGTCCGATGATTTAAGAAATATGATTGGCGGCTGTCATATTTAATGTTCTAGATTCTAAGCTAAAGCAAGAATTGACAAATTTATACATTTTCATAATTATATCATTTTAAGCAATTTTAAGTTGGGAACCTTCACAATTTCGAAGATTGAAATTTTTCTAATTGGACACTTTTTAAATTACAAATTAAAATGTTAAAATCATTAGTCTTCACAAATTGATAATTTTTCAATTATACAAATTTATCGTGGGAACTTGTTTACAGGCTCTTTATTAAGTCTTTGTTTTTTCAATTCAAACGTTTCGACTCATGTGGGAGTCCGCTTTAGGGATTTATTTCTAAAAGCAAAGTAATAATTTCCGTAATTTAATTCTTGATTTGGATATAAGTTAGGACTTAATGATAAAAAAACAATTATAATTGTTGGAAGCAAACTGACGCTTATCGTAGATAGTCCTATTAATAATAAAAATAAAAAAAACATTTTTTCATGATTATTCGTAGAAGGAAGTAATTTTTTCATAAAACAAGGAGGGACTTTTTTATTTTAAAACATGGTGTCGTAAATTGTGTGTCTCATCAGTTATAAAATTGCGTATTAAAATAATTAAAAAATTTTTAATGGAAGAAGGTTATCAAGCGTGTGTCAAATCTCATCAGAATTAAAAATTATTATTTTTTTAAAAATAATTTTCAAAAATTATATTTTTTTAATATCCTCATATTTGATTACTAACCTTGAGAATTGTGTAAGAAAATCCTCACTATTGCAATAATAACATTTATTGCCGAAAAAATTGGAGTTTAATTTTTCTCGACTTAGTAGGCCGGAGAGAGGGGATAACCACTCAACGCGTCAATCGAGGGAAGAAATAACTTTACAACGCAATAATTAACTAATTATTTTTCTGTTAATAATCGACGAATCAAGTTAATTTTTGCGTAGAAATAATCCCTAGGCTTGCGCGCTTCTCATAGATACAGTTGCTTGGTGAAATTGTTCATTTAACTTGTTATTAAGAATAAATAAGCTATACGCTAGAAAATTCCTATATTAACTTAAAAATTGAATGAAATGATCAATTTTGGCCTATTCTTGATATATTTTGGAGTATAATATTGAGAATTCAGATCAATAGGTTGATATTTGCGCTATCAATTTGCAGTTGGAAACTTTCCTAGTTTATAGAACTTTTAATTCACAAAGTAAAAACGAAGAGTTTAAAGGAACATGTAATAATAAAATAAATGTGTAAAAAGCAAATTTCTACAGAAAAATATTTATTCTATTTTAATGCATTGTCAGTAACTTCTTTCTCATTATTGATCATTATTATCAATCCTAATACATACATTTTCACAGCTTTGAAAATATAGATAAAATAAGGTCTTTTTTTCTCTTTTCCACTTTTTTGGTTTTGTATTGATTACACTTCAATAAAAAAATTATAATGAAAGTCTATTAAAAATATACTTTCATACCTCACTAAGAAAATAAACTTGAGTTTGCGAATATTGTGTTTCCTAGAACGAAGTGTAAACAAACGCGCGATAGAACTAATGTAAACAAATCAGCATGTTTCCCAAAAATACATAATAAGTCTGTCGTCTTCTGACCGCGTCAGAGAATAATAGCAGTTTCAAATAATTCTAAAGTATTCTTTTATTTTTGAAAAGTTAATATTGATCTAAAACGCGATTTGCTTAATTAAGTGTTGTGTTATTCGCATAAAATGAAATAAAATGGACTTTCGAAATTCTACTCAAATTTGGATTAAACTTTTCGTTTTTACGTTGTGTATTAAAAGCTTTAAAAGGATATAAAGCTTTCAACTACAAATTGATATTGCGAATGTCAGCCTATTGATCTGAATTTTGAATATAACACTCCATTTGGAAAATGATATTGGAATTCCCTAGCTATTATTTCATTCATTGTTAATAATACGTTCATTAAACAATTTTGCCAGGCAACTGTATTTGTGAGAAGCGCACAAGCCTTAGGATTATTTCTACGAAAAGCTCAACTTTATTCGTCAATTATTAACAAAAAAACGTTAAGTTGATTATTGCTGTGTAAACTGATTTTTTCGCACGATCGACGCGTTGAGTGGTCATCTTCTCTCTCCGGCCTACTGGGCCGAAACAGGCCGAGCGCAAAGGCAGTTCTGCAATTCGGTGCCGCAATTACAGTGACTTTATGCCGAGCTGTTTGCTGTTGATATTCGAAAACGACTAGCATCTAAGGGAAAAATGTACAAACCCGAGATGTGGTGTGAAACTTTACTGGGAGCGTAAAGCATAATTAGTAGACCACCGAGTGCACTTAGTTTTTCTTTAAAGGAAAGGTCGTAAATTAGAAATAACAGACTTTCCTGCACTTTTATTTTAAATTCTGGTGACTAGGAATTACTGATTTATTGATTTCATTTATTAAAAATGTTTTTCGTAATGTTTGAAAAATCTTTAATTCTTAATTATTTTGTGATATATTATTGTTCGAGTAACAATTATTACTATTAATGGCAAGATTAGTGAAGCGTGTAAGAAACAATAGAAAAGTCTATCAAATTGATAGATTTCAGTGGCAAGTATTAGAAAACACAATGACATTAAGTGAATTCATGTGTGTTATTTTTTGCAAGTTATTCTATTATTGTAAAAATAAAGCCTTATAAAAAGAAGAAAGATTTTATATGTCTGTTCTTAGATTGACAGTTTTGGGGTCGCTTGTAGTATAATTCATTTCCAGTCGCATTCGTTTTTTGTAATTATCGTTTTGTTGATAATTTTTGTCTGTTGAATATTGAATCTGTAGTCTTCACACCAAAAATGTTTGGTTAATGCGGTCCAATTTAAACTTGGTTTATAAACATCTTCAGTGCTTTCATGGATTCTAAATTTTAACGAACGGTTTTTAGAACCTTTACATGAGAAGTCGCAACCAGTAAAAGATATTTTGTAAACTACATTTTTCGTTGCAAGTGCAGACATGTGATCTTTTTTCATTTAGAAATGCGTGATGAATAAGAAGCATTGCGGAAGGCGGGTTTTACATCAAAATGTTTAAGAATGCCTGTTAATTTTTCTAAGAGTCCTTGTATGTATGGCAGAGATATATATTCATTTGCTAGCATTAAAAATGTTACTTGATCAGTGTGGGTAGTGTCAGTGCTAGTGCTTGGTGTGTGCGTATTTTTGGGGGCCCGGCTAGTCGAGGGTTGATGGGCTTGAAAGTTTGTGTGCAATTCCTTTTGTGTAATGACGTGTAAGCGTTGTTTTATTATCCTGTTAATCATTTGCGGCGGATAAGTATTTGTGATTAAAATGGAATAAATTTGTTCGATATTATGAGAATAAAATTCTTTATAGCAAAGAATGATGCTCCTGTCAACGAGATTATTGATAACATTGATTTTGTATTTCGTCGGGTGATGTCTCGAAAAATTAAGTATACTTTCTAAGCTGTTTGGTTTTTAGTACGATTTGGTTTTTAAACCGTCCTTATGACGAATGACAACTTCTTCTAAAAAACTAATTTCATTATCTGTTTCTTTTCTGAGGGTGAATTTAAGTTTATTGTTATAACCTTAAAAAATTTTTAGAATTGTATCTACTCTTTTTATTTGTACTGCGGTTATGATGTCATCATTGTAGTGGAAGCAAAATGCAAGATGGAATGGAACTTTAGATGTGCATTCTTTTTCTAAATCGTCCATGACAATATCTAAGTCAATGGGGGAGAGGGGAGACCCCATAGAAAAGCCAGATTTTTGTTTGTACTGTACGCCTTCGAATTCAAACGCAGAAACAGTAGAGCAAGCTCTAAGGCCATTTCTAAACTTTGTCAATAGTATTTTATTTTAGGTTTTAATTTTATCGGAACCTTTTTTCATTGCCTTATGCGCTTACCCAATTCGAGCGTTCATAAACAATGTAACTATATCAAGTGCAACGACTACAAGGTTCTGAGGGATTTTATCATTTTAAATGCGCTGCACAAATCAAAAACTGTTTTTTTTTACACGAGAAGTAGAAGGAGTTATGCTATTAGCGATTTTTTTACTGAGATACCTAGCTAAATTGTACGATGGACTGCTATTTGTAAAAGCTATAAGTCAAATAGGAATGTTTTGTTCATGAATTTTTAGTAATACATAACATCTAGCAAGAATGCTATTAGACACTTTTAATTGTTTTTCGGTGCGTTCGTAAATTTATTTTTTTGTTTCTCAGTCTGTAACAACCTGATTTACTCTTTTTTTATTATCATTAGTGGGATCGCGATCTTTTGCTTGATATGTGATTTTGTCGGATAGCATTTTAAAAAGTTTGTTTTCGTAGTCTTTTTTGTACATAGCGACTGTGGTATCACCTCTATCTTCTTGGGTAATTAGAATAGCAGGATTGTCAATTAGGAACTTCTAAGTGATTTATACATTGCGCTGCACTTGTTTGTGAAATTCACTTATAGGGTATTTGTGTGGATGAAGTAGATACAATTCTGAAAATTTTTAAAGCTTATAAAAATTAACTTAAATTTACCCTTAAAAAAGAAATTAATAGTCAAATTAGTTGTCTAGACGTAGTTCTCATATGTCATAAAGACGGTTTAAAAACTAACTGGTACCAAAAACCAAGCAGCTCAGACAGGGTACTTAAGTTTTCCTCAAATTACCTATGAAATACAAAATTAATATTATCAACAATCTTTTTGACAGGAGCATCATTATTTCCCATGAAGAATTCCATTCTAATAATCTTTAAAAAATTAAATCAGTTTTAATAACAAATAGTTATCCTCTGCGAATGACTAACAGGATAATAAAACAACACTTACGTGTTATCGCACCAAAAAAAATTGCACACAAACATTTAAACCCATCAACCCTCGACTAGCCGGGCCCCCACAGATACGCACCACCCATACTAATAAAGTTACATATTCACTACAAGCAAAGAAACATATATTTCTGCCATACATACAAGAACTTCTGGAAAAACTAACAGGCATTCCTAAACCATTTGATGTGAAACCGGCCTTCCATAATGCTAATGATTTATCACGCATTTTCAAATTAAAAAAAAATCCTGTCTCTACACTTGACACAAAAAACGTAGTTTACTAAAACCTTGTACTAGTTGCGACTTCTCCTATGTAGGTGCAACAAACCGTCTGTTAAAATTCAGAATTCATGAACACACTAAAGACGTTTATAAGAAACCTTCAAAGTGGACCGCATTAACCAAACCGGTAAAAGGGGAAAAGCGGCGTGTACAGTAATCGGGATACAGCTTCGCCTAGCAACTACATATGTTGTTACTGACGTCGTGAGTGTATCATAGGAAAAAGATTATGGCGGTACCAAAAAGCTTTCAATAAGAAAATTTTTTTAAGAGGACCCCGCGCAAAATGAACATCAAATGGCTCCCAGTTGATTTTCAACTAACTTTTGTGAAATTGTAGTTTATAATATCTCGATCAAAAATGTGAATAGGCACAAAGTCCAAAAATGCATAGTTTTTGAGTCAAAAAATGCAAAGAAAGTCATGACCGTAAGACACAGGTCATTTCTCAAGGTTACATCAGATGAATTTTGCATTTTCTTTAAATATTCGTCCAACAAAGACAAGATATGGACTCGGTATCAACATACAGCCAATAAAGGCAAGATATGAGCATGACTCGGTCAGTATCTAACTGATGAAGGCAAGACATACGCAGGACTTAGTATCTAAATATAAAGGCGAGAAATGAGTTTTATGTTCTCAATATTTATATAATGAAGGCAAGGCATAAGCAGGACTTAGTCAATATTCAGACAATAAAGGCAAGCTATGAGCAGTATATTGTCAATATCTAGCTAATGAAGGCAAAAAATGTGCTAGACTTAGTCAGTATTCGGCTAGTGAAGGCAAAACATGAGCAGAAAGTTCATAATATCTAGGCAATAAAGGCAAAAACTAAGCAGGACTTATTTAATATTCAGACAATAAAGGCAAGACATAAGCAGGATGATTATAAACTAGACGCTGATAAATTCTAGTAACTTAATACCTCTTGGCTTAAATCGATTTTCCTCATAGTTTATAGTTCTAATTAATTTTTGTGATCAACAGCAAATTCTTTGTTAATAGCGAGCATACACCAAAAAGCATAAGACACTGCTTATATGTGCCACAAGTTCCAAACTTTCGAGCACCTGACTAGCATGTACAATCATGATAATTAAAGGATGATATTAGTTAATGATAACTACAGCTATCTGACAAAAATCGCCTAGCTTAGAAACGTGTTGTATCTCTACTACTTGTTAAAAGAATTTGAAAATTGATTTGAAGTATTCGTCCCTAGCTTTAACAATCCAGAAAAATTTTGTCACTAGACGCGATCCGTTAGCATATTCTGTTTTAAGTTGATGCTGATGTGTTAGAAAAGGAGCATGCATTTTTCACGTAATACCTACACGCGACAGAAGATTAGTGGCATCCTGTAACCCCTATAAGCAATGATAATATCGTCTTCTTGTAACCATCTGTTCACTCTGTCAAAACACATCTAACGAATTCATGTTTTAATAGAACAGCATCATTGTACGGGTTTAACTAAGTGCTGTCCATTGTAAACACATAACGACTGTCGCGCAGAGCCCTGAAGTTACTGCTCTTATGAGTATAAAAGTATACACCATCAATACACGCGATCATTTGGGAAATTTATAGTTCCGAATTATATAATAAATGAGCAAAACCAGTTTTATGCCTAGCAATATAATCCTTGCTTCTGATTAAGTGAAATCTATTGTTGTACTTCCTGTCTACTTGAATATTGGAATATGACCTTGAGCAAAGCATCCGATAGACCTTGACGCAGTTCACATACAAACATAAAAAGGTTTTTTTTGCACGTACTTTTAACCATCTTCACAGGGCACTTTGTTATAAAAATTAATTAATTCTCAGAACTTTCCTTTAGTCACAGAAAAAATACATTCAAATTTAATATCAGACCGGCTATTTTCGTCATCAAGCTTATTCTGACTCATAGCTATATTACGAATCTCTTTTAAAAAAGCTTGTAGCAGTGGGCCCCTGATTACGTATGGCCTGTTAATAAAACGTAACCCATGTGAAAGTTGCTGCAGAATTAGAAATTCACCATCGAAATGATGTGGACATGATTTTATATTTTCAGGGATATAGAAATTCCATAAAATAAAAACATTCGCTTCGAATTTGACTGATAATCTTTGTGTATTAGCAGCGGTATTGCAGGTCAGGCAACTGCTACACCTAGTTTGCCTTAAGACATTCAGTCTTATGCAAGCGGGATCTTCTTCCATGGCAGCGGTTTCGTAACGAATCGATTGATTGTAATGAGTGCATATCATTGTCAGATGTGTAACTACCAATGGCGGTCCTTGAAATCTATCCAGACTGTGAATAGCGATTTTTCTTGTGCCAGCATTCTCATCTCCTCCGAGTTGAGTCATGAGACAAGGAGTAAATCGTCCATCACAAACGTAACAACGTAAGATATTTCTAAATGTCATTATGATAGCAGGTTCACAATCATAGATGGCCAGTATTTGATTATGCATTGTCTTAGCATAAAAAATATAGTAGTTTCGTGTAAAAAAAGAATTAGACTGTCTATATTACGTAGTGGGTCTGAGGCATACTCATCAATGAAGTAGCATACTTAAAAGAAAAGTAACAAAAGAATACCAAAAACAAGTGAAGCCCACTGCCCTGTAGTGACGCCCATATGTACTCAAAAAGCAATTGCCAAAGACAAGAATCAAAAATAATAGCAAAAACAAGTATTGATGGTTCATACTTTTATACTCATTAGAGCAGTAACTTAAGGGCTCTGCGACAGTCATTTTGTGTTCACAAAGTACGGCACTTTGTTAAAATTGTATTAATATTCGCACTAGATGGTTACCTTCTTGATATATAAGGGCCATACTCTTCTGAAAGCCATAACAATGATGCTGCTATATTAACACATGAATTCGTAAGAGACGCTGACGGAATAAAAGAATGTTTTTAGAAAGACGATGCAGCTCATGTCTTTCATCAATGGCTATATCTGACCTGCAGTTTTCAAGATATTGGCTTAAGTTTGTTACAATGGTTCGATGCTTAACCCTTTCTAACTTGAAAACTGTCAATTTTTGAACATTGTAACCACTTACACTTTCGATCGAGACAATGAAAACTACAATTTCACTAAGTTTAATCAAAATCGACTGGAGACATTTTATGTACATTTTGCGCGAGGTCCTTTCAAAAAAAATTTATTAGTAAATTAGTCTTCTGATGGTAGAATCTTATTACCTTAATATGAACACAATATCTGCCTAGGCCGATCAACTATGCTTACCCAACTATGGCCTTCAGTATTTCAGAAACAAAAAGAAGAACCTAGACTTTGAACGCATTTGCACATCTATTATATATTACAATATTATAAAAAGTAGAAAATTGCACTTTTTTTTCTTCACTTATTTTTGTTTTTTGCGAAATAGATAATTCCCTGTACCTTGTAAACAATAATTGTAACTATGTGAGTTGAAACAGATGACAGTTCCTGCAAAAAATAGAATATTCTATCTTTCATAGGTCCGAAGTTATAGCTATTTGAAGAACACCCACCATTAAATTTTCACTTTTAAAAGAAGTTACGTCTGTCTTCAGTGATGAGATGCACACAAACGCTTGGCTAATGTGTGCTTCTCATCATTGCTGATAGGCTTGCTTGTGTAGAGGAAAATGTAGCGCCTTCAGCAGACTTTTGCAGGTACTTCATACTCGAAGTGATCAAGACTTTGTAGCAAGCACATGCATAAAGGCTGGAAGGGCCTCTTAGCGCACATGGTAACATAATAGTTATGTAACTTTTAAATAACAGATTGTTAAATGTTTTGTAACTAGAGAGTCACAAGTCATTAAACTGTGACTCAAAATGTTACACTTTACTCTGTCACTCTGTGAGATAAGTTTTGTATTACGCATGTAACCATGTTATAACATGGTAACGTATATATGCTATGTGGGTCTTATGTACTACTAACGAAACGTTATTTTCATACTCTTTTTTTAAGTCAACTTCAGATAATCTTTTCAAGGAGAACTCAGGATCAAACTTTAAAAGAGAATTCGTTTATTGTAAGAGAGGTCGTGGAGAACAATACAAAAACGTCATGAAGTGACCTCAGAAAATCCATAGTAACATATATGTGACATATTTATTTAGCGCACATATTGCAGTATCATGTAACAGCAATGTAAGACTGTTTCATATATATTACGTAGTTATGTTATATATCAGTCATGTATAAGAGCTCTGTAAAATAAATATAACGAAGCTATATGCGAAATATATAATAAAATGATGTAAAAATATATGAGGGAGTTATGTAGAAACTATACAAAAAAATGATGTGAAAAACGCATAACGAGGTTACGTGAATAATATATAACGGAGTCATGTAAAATATATGTAACAGTGTTATGTAAACAATATATTACGAAGTTATGTAATTTGAATGTGCAAAATATAGCCTTATGTACTTGTTATAGTTTAATACATTGAAAATTATAATAATGATATGTCAGTGTATTGTAAAAGAATGTGGCTTCAATGATACATGAATAATATATTCAGTGACAGCTACCAT
>JAUELO010457527.1:0-12703 GCA_032357855.1 Amphibolips quercusostensackenii | reverse complement strand
TTTTAAAAAAATTCAAAGGAATTTTCAAGAGCTTTAAAAACTTTCAAGGCTTTCAAAAGACTTTGAAGGATTAAAAATTTTCTAGGGCATTTAAAAAAATTCCAAGAAATTTTCAAAAGCTTTGACATATTTATATTAAATTTAATTTTAAAATTATTTTCAAATTCTTTTTAAGGATTTGAAATATTTTTGGGCACTTTGCAAATTTCCAAGGAATTTTTAACATATTTTAGTAAATTAATGTGAATCCAAAGGATTTTAAATATTTTAGGGCATTTGAAAAGATTCCACGGAAGTTGTAATAGATTTCAATACATTGAAGGCATTCCAAAAGATTTTAAAGATTTTAGGGTATTTTGAAAAAATTCAAGGAATTTTTAAGAGCTTTAAAAAATTTCAAGGCTCTCAAAAGATTTTAAGGGATTTAACATTTTCTAGGGTATTTTAAAAAAATTCCAAATTGAAGATCACGATTTCAAAGTGTGACAGATTTTTTTTCTAAAAATCCGGAAAAAATTAAAAAAAAAAAAAATTTTCGAAAAAATCCTTTTACCAAAATAAGTACGCAATTTATTTAGTGTACGTGACACCTGTCTTGTTCAGACACAACTATGAAAGTTTTCTTGACAGCTATATCAACATTAAATCGAAGACGTAAAAAGATAAGGATCTCACGAAACATCACGTGCCAAGTTTTCAGCAGCTGTTTGAATTAACGTCAAGATACCGTTTACTCGAAAATAATTTCCGTCGACGTATTTATGATCAGTTTGTATCAAATTCGCAACAGATTTTTGATGACTTTTATTAGAGGACAATAAATGCACGCGAACGAAGCGCGCTTTCACGCACAAATCATTTAAAATCAGAATTTTTAAAATATCCTGAAAAATTTCTAATCCTTAGATGTCTTTTAAAATCATTTGTCAGTTTTAAGAATTCCCTAAAACTTTTTAAATCCTATCGAATACCTTTTAAATATTTAAATCTCTCATAAATTCCTTGGAATCTGTTCAAATACCCAAAAATATAATAAATCTTTTAAAAATCTAAAATTTTAAAGCTCTCGAAAATTCTTTGTAATTTTTTAAAATACCCTCAAGTCTTCAAAATCCTTTAGAATCCCATAAAATTATTGAAATCTATAACAAATTCCTTTAAATCTTTTAAGATACCCTAAAATATTTCAAATCCTTTAAAATACCCTAAAATATTCCAAATACTTTACAAAAGGATCTTTTAAAATACCCTGAAAATTTTAAAGTCCTTAGATATATTTCGAAATTTTTTTGAATCTTCAGAATTTAAAAAAAAAACCCTAAAATCTTAATCATCTTTTGGAATTTCTTCAAATTATTGAAATCTACAACGAATTCCTTGAAATCTTTTCACATGCCCTAAAATATTTTACATTTTTTAAAGCTCTTGAAAATTCCTTGCAAACTCTTTAAATTATTAAAATATGTGACAAATTCCTTTGAGTCTTTTAAAATACACAAAAAAATTTCAAAACCTTCAAAATCAGAATTTATTAAAATAATCTACGAATTTTTAAATCCTTTGATCTATTTTGAAATCCCTTGAAACTTTTAAAAGCTCTTTAAATTTCCTAGGAAGTTTTCAAAATACCGTTTATTTTATAGTTTAGTTTTAAAAATAAGATTTTTAAATTCCTTAGAATTTTTTTAAATACCCTAAAAAATGTCCAAGCCTTCATAATCTTTTAAAACTTTTAAAAGCTCCTTAAGATTCTTTGGAACTTTAAAAAAAATTTATCTAGAGACTTGCCTTTTAACTAAGAAAGAGGAAATTTTGAATGAAAGAGAAACACTAATATATTACAAATTCCTTGTAATACTTTGAAATTTCCCAAAATATGTACAATCTTTTAAAATCCTTTGAAATCCCTTTAAACTTGTTCAAGCTCTTGAAAATTCCTTGGAATTTTTTTATATACCCTGAAAATTTGTAAATCCTTTAAAATCTTTTAAAAGTCTTGAAACTTTTTAAAGCTCTTTAAAATTCTTAAGAAGTTTAATAAATTCTAAATTTTTTTAAATTAATTGAAATGCCTATATTGTAGTGAAACCAATTACAAATTCCTTGTCATCCTTTCAAATACCCCAAAATATTTACAATCCTTAAAAATCCTTTGAAATCCCTTAAAACTTTTTCAAGCTCTTGAAAATTCCTTGGAATTTTTTTAAATACCCTGAAAAATTTTCAATCCTTTAAAATTTTTGGAAAGTCTTGAAACTTTTTAAAGCTTTCTAAAATTCTTAGAAATTTTTTTTAATTCCAGAATTTTTTTTTAATTCATTGGAATGCCTTTAATATATCGAAATCAATTACGAATTCCTTGTAATCCTTTCAAATACCCCAGAATATTTACAATCCTTTAAAATACTTCGGAATCCCTTAAAACTTTTTAAAGCTCTTGACAATTCCTTTGAATTTTTTTTAATACCCAAAAAATTGAAATCCTTTAAAATCTTTTGAAAGCCTTAAAACTTTTTACAGCTCTCCGAATTCCCTGAAGATTTAACAATACACTAAAATCCTTTGAAGTCTCTGCAAAAATCCTTGGAATTTTTTTAAATACCCCAGAAAATTTTAAATCCTTTAAAATTTTTTGAAAGTCTTGAAACTTTTTGAAACTTTTTAAAATTTTTTAAAAGTTTTAGAAATTCCCGATTTTTTTTTTTTTAAATTAATTGGAATGCCTTCGATGTATTGAAATTAATTCCAAATTCCTTGTAGTCCATTAAAATACCCCCAAATATTTAAAATCCTTTGAAATCCCTTAAAACTTTGTAAAGCTCTTGAAAATTCCTTAGAATTTTTTTAAATATCCAAATAAATTTCAAATACTTTAAAATCTTTTGAAACCTTCAAAACTTTTTACAGATCTTTAAAATTTATAGAAAGTTTTAGAAATTCTCAGCAATTTTTGAAATCCTTTTATGATTTTGAATGTATTGAAATCTATTACAAATCCCTTGTAATACTTTCAAATACCCCAAAATATTTACAATTCTTTAAAATCCTTTGAAATCCCTTGAAAGTTTTTTAAGCTCTTGAAAATACCTTGGAATTTCTTTTAAAAACCCTGAAAAATTTTTAATCCTTTAAAATCTTTTGAAAGTCTTGAAACTTTTCAAAGCTTTCTAAAATTCTTAGGAATTTTTTTAAATTCACGAAATTTTTTTTGATTCATTGGAATGCCTTTAATGTATTGAAACTAATTACAAAATCCTTGTAATCCTTTCAAATACCCCAAAATATTTAAACTCCTTTAAAATCCCTGAAAACTTTTTAAAGCTCTTGAAAATTCCTCGGAATTTTTTTTAAATACCCTAATAAATTTAAAATCCTTTAAAATCTTTTGAAAGCCTTTAAAAATTTTAAAGCTCTTTAAAATTCTTAGCAAGTTAAAAAAATTTCCGACATTTTTTTTTAATCAATTGAAATGCCTTTATTGTATTAAAACCAATTACAAATTCCTTGTAATCCTTTCAAATGCTCAAAATATTTACATTTTTTTAGAATTCTTTGAAATCCCTTTGAACTTTTTAAAGCTCTTGAAAATTTCTTGGAATTTCTTGAAATAACCTAAAAAATTTTAAATCCCTTAAAATCATTTGAAAACCTTGAAACTTTTTGAAGCTTTTTAAAATTCCCAGGAATTTTTCAAATACCCTGAAAAAATTTTAATCCTTTAAAATCTTTTGAAAGCCTTGAAACCTTTTAAAGCTCTTTAAAATTCCTATAAAGTTTTAAAAATACCTTCAAAATCTTTAAAATACTTTGGAATCCCTTAAAAAAATTTAATTGGCTTGAAAATTCCTTGGAATTTTTTTAAATACCATAGAAAAATTTTAATCCTTTAAAATCTTTTGAAAGCATTAAAACTTTTTAAAGCTCTTTAAAATTCCTAAGAGGTTTTGAAAATAGACGAAAATCTTTCAAATTCTTTGGAATACCTTTCACGTATTGAAATCTATTAATAATTCCTTAAAATCTATTAAAATATATGAAATCCTTTGAAATCTTTCGAAATTCTTTAAAATCATTACAATTATTTGGAATTTTAAAAGATTTTAAAAGATTTTTTGGAAACCCTTCAAATTGAAGTCTATAACAAATTCCTTGGAATCTTTTAAAATACCCTAAAATATTTAACTTTTTTTTAGAGCTCTTGAAAATTTTTTGAAAAATTTTTGAATACCTTAGAAATTTTCAAATATTCTTTAATCTTTTGAAACCCTTCAAACTTTTTAAAGCTCTTTAAAATTCTTTGAAATACCTTTTATGCATTGGAAGTTATTAAAAATTTCTGAGAATATTTTTGAATACCCTGAAATATTTTAAATTTTTTGTATATTTTTCAAGCTCTTGAAATTCCTTGGAATTTTTAAAACACCCTGAAATCTTTAAAATCCTTAAGAATCTCTTCAAATTATGAAAATCTATAATAAATCCCTCGAAATCTTTTAATACACCCTAAAATATTTTAAATTCTTTAAAATCAGAATCTCTAAAAATACCTAGAAAATTTTTAAATCCTTAGAAGTCTTTCGAAATCCTTCCAAATCTTTAGAATTAAAAAAAATGTAAGCTCTTTGGAATCCCTTCAAGTTATTAAAATCTACAACAAATTCCATAAAACCTTTTTAAATACACGGAAAATAATTCGAAATCCTTGAAATCTTTAGATTTTTTAAAAATAACCTAAATTCTTTAAGATATTTTAGAATTCCTTCAATTTATTAAAATCTACAACAAATTCATTGAAATCTTTATAAATACCCTAAAATATTTCACATTTTTTAAAGCTCTTGAAAATTTTTGGAAAATTTTTAAAATACCCTAAAAAATTTCAAACTTTGGAATAGTTTGGAAATTCCCTAAAAGTTTTTAAAGCACTTGAAAATTCCTTGAAATTTTCTCTTTATTACCACAGCAAAATTCAAATCCTTTTTTTATTAAACTATTGAAAATTTTTTTAAATGTTAAAAAATTTGTTGAAAGTTCTAAAGATGCCCTGAAATTTTTTAAATCTTTTGCAATATCTTTAATGTATTGCAATCTTTCAAAAATTCCTTAGAATCTTCTAAAATACCCTAAAATATTACAAATACTTTGAAATATTTTGGAAATCCCCTCAAAGCTTTTAAAGCACTTGGAAATTCCTTGTAATTTTCTCTTAAATATCCCAGCAAAATTCAAATCTTTTTATTTTTTTTAAACCATTGAAATTTTTTTTTAATCTTAAAACATTTGTTGAAAGTTCTAAAAATGACCTGAAATTGTTTTAAATCTTTTGGAATATCTTTAATGTATTGCAAACTTAAAAAATTCCTTGGAATCTTTTAAAATACCCTGAAATATTACAAATATGTACTTTGAAATATTTTGGGAATCCCCTAAAAGTTTTTAAAGTACTTGAAACTTCCTAGGAATTTTTTTAAAATACCCTAAAAAATTCAAATCCTTTTTAATTTTTTAAAACCCTTAAAAATTTTTTTAAATCTTGAAAAATTTGTTGAAAGTTTTAAAAATACTCTTAAATTTTTTTTTAATATTTTGGAATATCGTTAATGTATTGCAATCTATTCAAAATTTCTTAGAATTTTTTCAATAACCTAAAATATTGCAAATACTCAAAAGTATTTCGGAATGCCCTAAAACTTTTTAAAAATCTTGAAAATTCTTTGAAATTTTAAAAAATACCCTAAAATTTTAAAGTTCTTTGGAATCCCCTCAAATTTTTGCAATCTACAACAAATTGCTTGGAATTGTTAAAAATACCTAAAAAATATTACAAATACTTAAAAATATTTTAGAAATACCCTGAAACTTTTTAAAACTATTACAAATTCCTTAGAATTAAAGAAACCTAAATCTTTAAAATTTTCGAAATTTCTTTAAATTATTAAAATCTATAACAAATTCCTTAATATATTTTCAAATACCCTCAAATATTTCAAATAAATAATAATTCAGATAAACATGTGAATAGTTTATAACAAATTCAAAAATCAGTTAAAATAAATTTTAATTCATTAAAAACCTATTTTATTTTGATAATTTATTAAAAGACTTTGATTGAAAAATAAATAATTTTCTTATTTAAAAAAGTGGCTATGGTAAATTTATTTTAAAGAGTTACCCCAAGTCCTTCTTACAGAAATTCCCTAAATTTGCAATGTTTTTCAAAACCCCTGACTTTCAGGGTTTTTTCTAACCTATGGCCACCCTGTTAAGTAATTTTTAATCCTTTTAAATTCCACTCCAAGCTTTTTAAATTAAATTTCCTAAGAAAATGAATAATAATTCTCTAAATTCCATTTCAATTCGTCCTCTGCTGCCCCCATTTCCTCATGATTTCCGATTTATTGAAATTCCTCACATTTCCATCAGGCACTCATATCTACATAATTCAATCCGCATTCAATTCCAACTTCAATAGTTTGATAAAAGCCTTAAATTGTAAAAATAAAAAAAACTTCCCTCGGGAAAATTGCATTTATCTCGTTATTTTCAAGCGAATAATTTTTTTCTTATCCGAGTGAATTGCATGAGTGATGTACGATAATAATATAAGTGCCTATTTAGCATAGATCTCGGGAAAAATTATCTTATGTACGGCACTTTAACTTAAGTCTGTATACATAAGATAATTTTTTATTAGGTATAATATTAGTATAAGTATACAACTTTTATGGTTCGCTCGTTTTATTGCAAAACGAATAAAATAATTTTAAAATGTTTAACTGAAAAAAATTATTAATCAACAAATGTTATTCATGAAACAGAAACTCCTTTTTTCCTTTTTATTCAAATAAACCACTACGTCTAAAAATTGTTCACAAAATACATAAATTTTCAATAAACAAAAAATTCAACAAAAAACTAATTTTAAGTTCTTAGTTAAAAAATTAATTTTCAACTAAAATGATGAAATATTTAACTGCTTTAGTTAAATTATCAGTTCAAAAATTAATTTTTAACACAAAAAACGAATTTTCATCAAAATATGTTACTTTTCAACTTTCAAATTATTGAATAAATTAAATTAATTATTAAATTCAATTAAAAATTAAATTATTAACCTTTTTCTTCGCAGTGTTCTATTTCCACTTATCCAAGAACTTTCAAGGCAGCATTTATCTATGATTATCGCTATCTATGATTGTCGAGAAACTTTAATTGAATTGAAAATATAATAATATATCAGATAACTGTTACATGATTTCCCTATTTTTTCTTAATCCTATTCACATCTAAACTTTCCAGTTGCATTATCCTTGTTCTCGATACATTTTTTTTTCGCTAAACGGATTTGTCCCCTGGAAACTTTTCAAACTTCAAATTTTCATTTTAAATTTACATATTCTCATAGGTAATTTAATTGCATATATTTTTTCAGAAAAAAATCGAACCTTTTTCTATTTTCCAAACAAGCCATTTTTTTAGAATATTAAATTTTCTTGTTTTTTTTTTACTTCAGTTCGCCATAATTCAGATAACTGTTGCAATTTGTTGATGAAATTTACAGGAAATATTCTCTATGGTGTTCTGTGACAGGTAGAATTAACAAAATAGAAACATTATTGCTTAAACAAAAGTTATCAATTTTTAGCGGGGGCATTGCATGAATCATGCATTCAGATCTCAAATAATAATTTATTTTAAACACTCCTCATTAGCTTGAAGATATAAATGCATGATTCAGACAATGTCATAAGTAAAAATTTATAACTTTTGTTTAAACAATAATTTTTATATTTTATTTAATCTACCAGTCACAGGACACCATAAAGAATATTTCCTGTAAATTTCATCAAAAAATCCAAAGAATTGGATGAATTATGTCAAGTTGCATTCAAAAAAGGCAACAAAATAATTGACGGGTTTATTTTGAAAACGGGAAAAGCTACAATTTTTTATCTAGAGGAAAAAATTCACAATTCAATACCTTTTTTTTTATTTATATTATTTACTTTTTTAATTAATATATTGATGAAAAGTTTCTTATTTTTTTCTATGGATGAATTTTTAACAAGAGTTTAATTTTTAACCAAAAAGACGATTTTTCCAAAAAAAAATACATAAATTCTCAACCAAATAGTTGAATTTTCAACAACAACAAAAAATATATTTTATACCAAAATAAATGAATTTTCAGTGAAAAAGCTGAATTCTCAACCAGACAAAACATATTTCCAATAAAATAGTTGAATTTTGAACTGAAAAGATCAGTTTTCAAGCAAAAATAGAATAGATAAATTTATAAAAAATTTAATTTTTAACCAAGCAAAATTATTTTCTACCCAAAAAAATTATTTAAAAAAAAAATACATGAATTTTCAAAGAAATAGTTGAATTCTCAACCAAACAAAACATATTTTCAATAAAATAGTTAAATTTTAAAATAAAAAAAATTAATTTTCAACAAAAAATGGAATTGTTAAATTGGCGGTTAAAAATTAATTTTCAACTAAAAATATTAATTTTCAGCCAAGAAGTTTACCGTCCACCGAAAAAGACGAATTTTTAACTAAAAACGATAATTTTTCAACCAAAAATGGAATAGTTACATTTTTATTTGACAAAATTAATATTTAAACAAAAAGATGAATTTTCAACAACATAAAACGATGGAATAGCTAAATGAAATAGTTTTCTTTTCATTTAAAAAAAAATGAATTTTCAACAACAAAAAAACGAATATTAAACAAAATAGTTAGATTTTCAACTGCAATAGTAAAATTTTTAGTAACAAAATTCATTTTAAAACAAAGGAAAAACGAATTTTTAACAAAATAGCTCATTTTCCAACCAAAAAGATGAATTTTCGATTAAAATATTTAATTTAAAAAAAAAATAATAATAATTAAAAAAAAGAGTTTACACTTTAACCACATAATTAAATTTTAATTTAAAAAAGGATTAGTTTTCAAACAAAAAGTAAAATTTTAAACAAACAAAAAAAACAATTTTCAATCAAAAATAGAATAGCTAAATTTAGAGTTAAAAAAATTAATTTTTCACAACAAAAAAAAAATTTTTATCCAAAGTTATAAATTTTAAACAAGATACATTTTTATCAAAATACTTTAACTTGAAACTAAGTGCTATTATTTTTAACAAAAAAGATGATTTTTCAACTAAAATGATGAACATTTATCTTAAATACTTGAATTTTCAACAAAAATTTTTTTAACCAATTTTTCAACAAATACATGAATTTTCTACGATGGAGTGTAATTTTTAAATAAAAAAGACAACATTTTCAACAAAATAGTTGAATTTTAAACTAAAAAAGATCAATTTCCAATAAAAAATTAAATAATTAAATTTTCAATAAGAAAAAAAAATTATTTTCAAACAAGAAGTACGATTTTCTACCAAAAAATAATATTTTTCATCAAAATACGTAGATTTGTAACGAAATAGTTGAATTTTGAACTGAGAAATATCAATTTTTAACAAAAAATGGAATTGTTAAATTTTCAGTTAAAAATTAATTTTTAACTAAAAAGATCAATTTCCAACCAAAAAATTTATTGTGCACCGAAAAAGGCGTATTTTTAATTAAAAAAGAATAATTTTTCAACCAAAAATGAAATAAATTTTCATTTGAAAAAATTAATATGTAACCAAAGAGACGGATTTTTAACTACCTAAAACAATGAAATATTAAACTGAAATAGTTGAATTTTAGGTACAAAAAAGTTTCGATTGAAATAGTTAAATTTTCAGTAAAAAAATTAATTTTCAACCAAAGAAAAAATAAATTTTTAACAAATAAGCTTATTTTTCAACCAAAAAAATTAATCTTTAGTAGAAACGAGGAATTTACAACCAAAAAATTATTTTTTCACAAAAGAGTTTAACTTTCAAGCAGGCAATTAAATTTTAATTTCAAAAAGCATGAATTTTGAACAAAAAGTGTATTAGTAGAATTTTCATCTAAGAAATATTTTCCAGTAAAGAAAGAGAAGGATTAAAAACTGTTGAATTTTCAAGCAAAAAGATAAATATACAACCAAGAAGATTATTTTTTAACTACAAAATTTTGAACCAAAAATAGAATAGTTAATTTTTCAGTTAAAAAATTAATTTCAAACAAAAAAACAATTTAAAAAAACAGTACAAGCACCTTCGGTTTTATATTTTTATAATAATATTACTAAATATAAATAATTTTTCTAAATATAAATAAAAAACGACTGAAGATATTTCAATAAGAATTCTTCGGGATTAAAAAACAGGGAAGCCTTGATCTTGACTTCTAGAAACTTAAGAAGCCCTAAAACTGTCAAATACAATTACTTTTTTTAGAAACATAAATCACCCGGAAATGAGACAAAACATGCGTTCCCGTTTTAGATGCTTTTAAAACCCCATGGAAACAAACTCACTTGACGTCGTTCGTTAAAGCTAAAAGGGATACCGCTTTCTTTTTTTACATTTTACGGAATCACGTATGGTTCATGTGCGGTTATTTTTTTAACTTTCAGAAATAAAAAAGTCAAGTTTGTAGAGAATTGATAAACAAATGGAACTACGCGGTTACCCGGTCGGATAATAAAAAAAAACCGAGGGGTTAATTACTCTTCTGGTGTACACTCCCTCTGCAACCGTACGCAATCTCGTGTAATACCCTGTAATCCCCTTTTACGAAAAAATATTATAGGAAATTCAGTATCGATCTATCATGATTTTCCTGTAATTAATTTTTTCGACAATTTTAAGCGATTTAAAGATTTTAAGGGATTTGAAGGAATTTCAAGGAATCTCAAAAGATTTAGAGGATTTTATTTCATCTTAAAGGATTTCAAGGAATTAAAAAGATTTCTGATGATTTCTCGTGAACTTTGGACAGAGTGTCCAGCGAGCGATTCTTAGGAAAAGAATTTAAGATCTTTTCCAAGTTCTCGGAAAGCAGAACCAACGGAGCGCTGGGACAGTAGCAAGGAGAGGGGATTACGCGTGGTGAACGAGCCAGACGAGGCGACGAATCAGTGAACTCGTTCACTACGCGCTATCCCCTCTTCTGCCTACTAGCCAATCGCTCGGTCCGTTCTGCTTTCCGAGCCTTCAATTTCTTAAGAGATAAGAGCCATAAATAAACAAATCCTCAATTTTTTTGCGAACATAAGTCGTCTTTGTGAAATCATTTTGAATATTTTAAAATCTTTGTAAAGTCTCGGAGACCCTTTAAATCTTAAAAAAAGTTTTGAAATCTTGGTGAATTCGTTGAAATCTTTTGAAGTATTTAAAACCTTCGTGAAATCTTGAAATTTTTGTGAAATCTTTAAAAAATTTATTAGAATGTTTGTGAAATCTTTTCAAATTTGCTGAAACCTTTTGAAATCGTTTAAAATCTTTGAAGTCTTCGAAATCTGGTGTACTGTACTCTTTTTGAAATCTTTGAAATTCTTGAAATCTTTTGAAATCCTTATGAATTCTTTGAAATATATGTGAAATTTTTCTTGTAATACTTGTACTTTACCACTCTCCCCTCCCCTAGATTCTAGCTAAGGGTAGTTCGCCTACGACGCCTACACAAGGCCCTGGGGGCCTCAGTAGTTCTTGCGCCCTGTGTACGGACAGGTCTTTCTGTATCTTTCGGTCAATAAAGAAAAGTATTCTTATATTCAAAATAAACAAGTGTAATTCACTAGACCGTCACACTTTGAAATTCTCGAAATCTTTTGAAATCCTTATGAATTCTTTGAGATATATGTAAAGTTTTTCTGAAATCTTTTGTATTCGTTTGAAATCACTGATATATTTGAAATCTTCTAAATCTTTTGTATTCGTTTGATATCAATAGAATGTTTAAAATTAAATTATCTGTTTAAATTATCTTTGTGAAATCTTCTTCTCTCTCTTAAATCTTTGTAAAAATTTTTGTACTTTTCAAATATTTGTGAAATCTTTCTTTAATATTTTTCGATGAAATCTATTGTGTTCGTTTGAAATCCTTGAAAACTTTTGAAATTTTGTGAAATCTTTCAAATCTTTTGAAAGTTTTAAAATCTTTGTGAAATGTTCGAAATCTTTGTGAAACCTTTGTGAAATCTTTGAAAGCTAGTGTACATGCCTTTTACAAGGATTTCAATGATTTCTAGGGATTTGAAAGATTTTTTTTACAGAAATTTATCGAACAAATTTAATTCAATTCAAGGGATTTTAAAATTAAATAAAAAACTTAATCCAATCAAATTTTAAGAGTTTTGTAGGATTCCTAAAGATTTAAAGGAATTTTGAGAGAATTTTTAAAAATAAATAAAATGAAATAAAATTTCAAGAGATTTGGCGATTTCAACGATTGTAAGGGATTTAAAGGAATATCACAAGATTTAAAGCATTTTGTTGAATCTGCAAGGATTTCAAACAATTTTAAAGACTTCTATCGATCTAAACGTTTTTTTTTTCTTAGAAAACTCTAATAAGTAAGTTAGATTTAATTTATTTTCAAGCGATTTCAAATAATTTTTAGTCATTTTAATGCATTTTTACGATCTCCAAATAAAAGATTTTCAGGTATTCAAACGAATTTCAACGATTAAAAAAAATTTCAAGGTTTTTTAAAAATGTTATGGGATTTCAAAGAATTTTGTAGGATTTCCAAAAATTCAAATGGATTTAGAGAGAACTTTGGGAAATAAATTAAAATTAAATTTCA
>JAUELO010457512.1:0-12705 GCA_032357855.1 Amphibolips quercusostensackenii | reverse complement strand
AAAGATGTATTTTATAGGTTCTCTTTTCTTAATTTATAAATTATAAATTTTCACAGACGTAAGAGAAGAAAATCTCATTCTTCTTATTAATTTTTAAAAATGAAAATTACACTATTAAAGTTTATGTTGAAATGTATTCTGTTATTGTTTTTTATTTTAATGTTTGGTTCAAAGCTTAAATACTTTGTTAAAAATTTATTTTTCTGGATGAAGATTTTCTAATTCAGCTAAAAATTCTACTATTTTGTTGAAAAATCGTTCTTTAGCTTCAAAATGGATCTTTTTCAAGGGGATAACTAATCCCATTTCCCACCTACCTACACACTACACTACACAGATAGGCTGCCTGAGACAGATGATCGCATACTGCTGTGATATCTATTCAGTATTCACAAACATTAAAAATTCGTTCTCTTTAGTTCAAAATTCATTTTTCAACTAAAAAATTCAGGAGCAAGAACCTAATAATAGCATTTTTTAGACTAATAGACTGGAAGATGTATTTATCAGGTTCTCTTACCTAAATGTATAAACTGAAAATTTTTCCAGAAGTAAAAAAAGAAAATGTTATTCTTCTTATTGATTTTTTAACTGAGAGTTAAGCTATTAAATTTTTAGTTAAAATAAATATTTTTTGTTAAAAGTTGTACTGTTCAGTTAAAAGTGTAAATAGTTTGTCAAAAATTTATTTTTTTGCTTGAAGATTTTTTAATGTAGCTAAAAATTCTATTATTTTGTTCAAAACTCGTTTTTTGGCTTCAAGAAGTATTTAACTGAAAGTTAAACTATTTAATTTTTACTTAAAATCTATACTTTCATTGTTTTGAATTCTGCTATTTGATGGAAAGCTTGAATACTTAGTTAAAAATTTAATTTTCTGATTAGAGATTTTTGAATTTTTTTATTGAAAGTATATCCTTCAGAACTGCAAAATTCAACCCTTTGGCTTAAAAATGGATTTTCTTTCGCGAAAAAGTTTTTTTTTTGCTTCAACCTTAATCTTTTTGAAATTTAAATTTTTCTTGAAAATTTATTTTTTTAACTGGAAAATCAACTATTGCTTTTAAAGATTCACCATTTCAGTAAAGCATTAACCTCTGCTTGAAAATTAAACTATTTTAATAAAAATTCTTTTTTTTTTGTTCAAAATTTACTTTTCAACAGGAAGTTAAAGTATTGAATTTTTAGTTAAAATCCAATCTTCAATTGTTTTATATTCTACTATTTGTTTGAAAGTTCAAATACTTGGTTAAAAATTTATTTTTGTGTTTGAAGATTTTTTAATTCAGTTGAAAATTCTATTATTTCGTTGAAAACTCGTTTTTTTATCTTCAAAATGGATCTTATTCATTAAAAATTTGTTTATTTTTTTCGTTAAACAATTCTTTTTTCAACTGATAGTTAAACTATTGAATTTTTATATAAAATTTGATTTCTAATTGCCTAAATTCTTTGTTCAAAATTCATTTTTTTTTTTGTTAAAGATTTTTAAAATGAGCTGAAAATTCTATTATTTTGTTAAAAACTTGTTTTTGGCTTTAAAATGCATATTTTTCAAGAGAATAACCAACTTTCTTTCCAACCTGTGTACAAACTATACTACACAGATTGTCTGCCTGAGAGAGAGAGGATTACACACTGCTGTGATATCTATCCGGTTTCCACAAACGTTAGGAATTCAGTTTTTTTCGTTGATATTTCATCTCTATGGCTAAAAATTTAACTATTTTATTAAAAATTGATTAATTTTGTTAAAACTCGTTGTTTATTGGTTAAAAATTAATTTTTCGGCTGAAAATTTAACTATCCCATTTGAGGATTCATCATTTTAGTTGAGCATTCATCTTTCTGCTTGAAAACTAAACTATTGTGTTATAAATTCGTTTTTTTTTAAATTCTATTTGGTTGAAAGTTTTAATACATTGTTGAAAATTAATTTTTCTGTTTCAAGATTTATCATTTCATTTGACATTTGATTTCTTTTGCTTAAATTTAACTATTTTATTAAAAATTCACCAATGTTGTTGAAACTCGTTGTTTTTTGGTTAAAAATTGATTTTTTGTCTGGAAAGTTAACTATCCAATTTGTGGATTCATCATTTCAGTTGAGCATTTATTTCTCTGCTTGAAAATTAAACTATTGTGTTAAGAATTCGATTTTTTTTTGTTAAAATTTATATTTTAACTAAAATATAACTATTTCATTCTTGGTTAAAATTTAGTCTTTAATTGATTTAAATTCTATTTGGTTGAAAGTTTTAATACATTGTTAAAAACTCATTTTTTTGGTTTCAGATTTATCATTTTATTTAGCATTCCATTTCTTTGGCTTAAATTTAACTATTTTATTGAAAATTCACCAATGTTGTTAAAACTCGTTGTTTTTTGGATGAAAATTAATTTTTAGTCTGGAAATTTAACAATCCCATTTAAGGATTCATCATTTCCGTTGAGCATTTATTTCTCTGCTTGAAAATTAAACTATTGTGTTAAAAATTTGTTTTTTTCGTTGAAAATTCATCCTTTAAGTAAAAATTAAAATATTTTATTTCTAGTTAAAACTCAATCCTTTATTGTTCTTAATTCACCTATTTGGTAGAAAGTTTAAATTGTTTCTTAAAAATAATTTTTCTGGTTTAAGAGTTTCGAACTTAGATGAAAATCCTATTATTTTGTTGTGAACTTGAGTTTTGGCTTCAAAATGCATCTTTTTTATTTAAAATTTGTTTTTTTCTGTTGCTAAAATTTTTTTTTCAACTCATAGTTAAACTTTTCCATTTGTAGTCAAAATGTAATCTTTTATTGTTTTAAATTTTACTTTTTGGTTAAAAGCTTAAATACTTTGTTGAAAATTCCTTTTTTTTATTAATGCCTTATTAGGTCCGCTGAAAATTCTATTAGTTTGATTAAAACTAGTTTTTTAGCTCAAAAATTTATATTTCTTAAGGGAATAACCATCCTCCTTTAAAACTTACCTACACCCTACACTACACAGATAGTCTGCCTGAGACAGACAATCGCATACTGCTGTGATGTCTATCCAGTACCTAAAAACGTTAAAAATTTATTTTTCATCTTTCAGACTATTATTCTAGAAGATTTCGTATTTATTAGGTTCTCTTTTCTGAATTTATAAGTTACAAATTTTCCCAGACGTAAAAATAAAATTTTATTTCTATTAAATTTTCAACTATGAGTTGAACTATTCAATTATTAGTTGAAATTTATTTTTTTATTTATTTAAATTCTACTTTTCGCTTAAGCCTTTTGAATACCTGGTTGAAAATTCAATCTTCTAGTTGAAGATTTTTAAATTTTGCTCAAAATTGTAGCATTTTGTTGAAAAATCGTTTTTTGGCTTCAAATTACATTATTTCGTTAAAAATTCGTTTATTTTGTTGTTGAAAATTAATTTTTTTAATGATAGTTGAACTTTTCCATTTTTAGTCGAAATATAATCTTTTATTGTTTTAAATTGTACTTTTTTGTTGAAATTTTAAATACTTTGTTAAAAATTAATTTTTCTGGTACAGGGTCTTTCAATTTAGCTAAAAATTCCATTATTCTGATAAAAAAATTAGGTTATTTTTTAAAATTATTTTAGTTAAATTATTTTGTTAGAAACACAAAATTATTATTTTTGTCTTTAAAATGTATCTTTTTCATTGTAAATTTATTTTTAGGAACTGTAAAATTCAACTCTTTGGTTTTGAAATTGAAATTTAAAATTTGCTTGAAAATTCATCTTTTTTTTAACTGCGTTTTTCTTCAAAAGTCATTTTTTTAGTGAAATATATTATCATAGTTGACAATTAATCTTTCTTACTGGAAATTTAACTGTTTTATTAAAAATTTACCTCTCTTGTTGAAAGTAGTTGACTTTTGGTTTAAAATTATTTCTTTAACAGAAAAATCAGCTTTTCCATTTAAAGATTCACTACTTTAGTTAAGCATTTATGTCTTCGTTCGAGAAAAAAACTATTATTTTTAACATTCCTTTTTTGTAAAAAATTTATTTTCAAAATTTAAGCTATTAAGTTTTCATTCTTAATTGATTCTCCTATGGTCTTCAATTCTACTATTTGGTTAAAAATTTAATCACCTTATTAAAAATTCATTTTTCTTGTTGAATATTATTTAATTTATCTGAAAATTCTATTATTTTGTTGAAAACTCGTTTTTTGTCTTTAAAATATATATTTTTTATTAAAAATTTATTTGTTTCTTTTTTTGTTAAAAACTGATTTTTTAACTAATAGTTCAACTATTCAATTTTTAGTCCAAATTTTTTATCTTTTATTGTTTTCAATTCTACTATTTCTTTAAAAGTTTAAATACTTTGTTAAAAATTTATTTTTCTGGTTGAAGATTTTCAAACTTAGCTGAAAATAATATAATTTTCTCGGAAATTTGTTTCTTGGCTTAAAAATGCATCGTTTTTAAGGAAATAACGAACCCCCTTTTCAACCTACCTACACACTACACTACACAGATAGTCTGACTGAGACAGACGATCGCATACTGTTGTGATATCTATCCATTATTCACAAACGTGAAAATTCCTTCTTTTTTGTTGAAAACTTATTTCTCAACTTGAAGTTTAACTATTTAAGTTTTTTGTTGACATGTAATATTTCATGGTTTTAAATTCTACAGTTTTATTTAAAGCCTAAAAACTTAGTTAAAAATTCATTTTTCTGGTAAAGATTTTTGAATTTAGCTAAAAATTCTATTCTTTTGTTAAAAACTTATTTTTTGTTTTGAATACTTGTTCTTTTTGGCTTCAAAATGCTCTCTTTAATTCACAGTTTATCGTTCAGAACTGTAAAATTCAACTTTTTGGTTAAAAAATCGATCTCTTTTGGGCGAAAAAGTAATTTTTTGTTTGAATGAGTTTTTGACTGCATTTTAGTTCGAAATTAATTTTTTTAACGAAAATCTATAATTATACTTGACATTCCATCTTTTTGATTAAAACTTTAATTATATTCTTAAAAATTTATCTATTTTGTCAAAAAATCGTTGTTTTTTTTTGGTTAAAAATTAATTTTTTCACTGAAAAATTAACTAATCCATTTTAAGATTCACCATTTGAGTTAAGCATACATTCCTTGGTTTAAAAATGAAATTATTTTGTTAAAAAATCTTTTTTTTTTGTTCCCTTTAGTTGCAAGTTCAACTATTTTATTGAAAATTATTTTCTTTTTAGTTAAAAATTAAGCTTTAACTAAAAAAATACTTACTTCATGTTGTTGGAATATATATATATATATATATATACATATTTATTTTATTTTTTTAAATTTAAAACCTTAATTGAAAGTTGATCTTTTAAACACTTTACTTTCCAACCTACCTACATACCACTCTACACAGATAGTCTGCCTGAGACAGACAATTGCATACTGCTGTGGTATTTATCCAGTATCCATAAACGTTAAACATTTGTTCTTCTTCGTTAAAAATTCATTTTTTATCTGAACTTTGAAGTTTTTAATTTTTAGTTTAAATTTAATCTTTTATCATTTTAAATTCTACTATATAGTTGATAGTTTAAAAATATTTTGTTAAAAACTCATTTTTTAACTGAAAGTTAATACATTCCATTTTTATTGGAAATTAATTATTTTATAATTTTAAATTATACTATTTGGTTGGAAGTTTAAATACTTCATTAAAAATTCATTTTTCTGGTTTAAAATTTTTAAACTTACCTGAAAATTTTATTACATTGCTGAAAACTTTTTTTTTCTTCAAAATGAATCTTTTTCAAGGGAATAACCAACCTCTTTTCCAACCTACGGATACACTACACTACATAGATAGTCTGCCAGAAACAGACGATCGTATACTGCTGTGATATCTATCCAGTATTTATAAACGTTACAAAAATTTTTTTTCATTACAAATTCATTTTTCAACTTAAAATTTAACTATTCTATTTTTAGTGAAAATTCAATCTTTTTATTGTTTTAAATTTTACTATTTGGATAAAAGTTCAAATGCTTTGTTGAAAATTCATTCTTTTGGTTAGAAATTTTTTAACTTAGCTTGAAAGTCTATTATTTTGTTGAAAACTCGTTTTTTGACTGTAAAATGCATCTTTTTTGTCAAAAATTTGTTCTTTTCAATTGATTTTTAACTGCATTTTTGTTAGAAAGTAATTTCTTTGGTCAGAGATTTATCACTTGAGTTAACAATTAATCTCTTTGGCTGAAGATTTAAATATTTTATTGAAAGTTTACTTATTTTGTTGAAAACTCTTTGCTTTTGGGTTAAAAATTCATTTTTTAATTGAAAAATTAACTATTTTTTTTGTTAATATTCATCATTTTAGTTGAGCATTCATCTCCTCGTTCGAACATAAACTATTTTGTTAAAAATTCGTTTTTTCGTTAAAAGGTCATTTTTTAACTGAAAGTTAAACTATTCTATTTTTATTTGACACACTACACTACACAGATAGTCTGACTGAGACAGACGATCGCATACTGCTGTGATATCTATCCAGTATCCGCAAACGTTAAAAATTCGTTTTTTTTTTGTTGAAAATTTATTTTTTCAACCTTCAGATTATTATTCTGAAGATGTTATAAGGTTTTTGTTCCTAAATTTATGAGGAATAAATTTTCCCAGACGTAAAAAAAGAAAATTTTATTCTTCTTATTAATTTTTTTACAACCATTCAGTTTTTAGTTGAGATTAAATCTTTTATCGTTTTAAATTATACTATTTGGTTGGAGATTTGAATACTTAATTAAAAATTCATTTTTCTGATTGAAGATTTTTAAATTTAGCTGAGAATTCTACTACTTTGTTGAGAACTCGTTTTTTGTCTGGGAAATACATATTTTTCATTGAAAATTCATCCTTGAGAATTGTAAAATTCAACTTATTGGTTTAGAAATGGATATTTTTTGGTAAAAAAGTAATTTTTTTTGCTTAAAAATTCATCTTTTTTCAAACTGGATTTTTTCTAGAAAATAATTTTTTTGGTCAATTATTCATCATTTTAGTTGACAATTGATCAATTTGGCTAAAATTTTAATAATTTTATTGGAAATTCACCTACTTTGTTGAAAGAATGTTATTTTTGGTAAGAAATTAATTTTCTATCTAAAAAAAAACCTATTTCATTTTTAGTTGAAATTCATTCTTTTATTATTCTAAATAACCAACCTCCTTTTCAACCTACCTAGACACTACACTACACAGATAGTCTGACTGAGACAGAGATGATTGCATACTGCTGTGATATCTATCCAGTACCCACAAACTTTAAAAGTTCGTTTCTGTTCGTTAAAAATTTATTTTTCAACGGACAAATTTGAATTGATATTGATAATATGAATTTAAATAAATTATAAATTTTTTTAAACGTGAAAAGAGACCATTTTATTCTTCTTATTAATTTTTTAACTGAAAGTTGAACTATTTAACAATTAGTTGAAATTCAATTTTTGTTTTGTTTCAAGTTCTACTATTTAGTTAAAAGTTTAAATACTCTGTAAAAAATCATTTTTCCGGTTAAAAATTTTCGAATTTAGCTAAAAATCCTATTATTTTATTGCAAACTTGTTTACCTCAAGATGAATTTTTTCCGTTAAATATTAGTTTTTTTCCGTTAGAAATTCAGTTTTTAACTGAAAGTCAAACTATTCTATTTCAAAGTTAAAATTTAAAATTTTATTGTTTTAAATTCTACTATTCAATTAAAAGTTAAAATACTTTATTAAAAATTCATTTCCCTGATTAGAGATTTTTTAATTTAGCAGGAAATTTTATTATTTTGTAGAAAATTCGTGCTTTGGTTTTGAAATGCATCTTTTTCGTTAAAAATTCGTGTGTTGTTTTCGTTAAAAAATCATTTCTAACTGATAGTTAAACTATTCCCTTTTGAGTCAAAATTTAATCTTTCATTGTTTTAAATTCTGTTATTTGCTTGAAAGCCTAAATACTTTGTTAAAAATTCATTTTCCTGGATATTGATTATTGAACTTAGCTCAGAATTGTATTATTTTGTTAAGAACTTGTTTCTTAGCTTTAATATAAATTTTTTAAAGAAATTCGCCAACCTTCTTCTAAACCTACCTAAACACTACACTACACAAATAGTCTGCTTGAGACAGACGCTCGCATGCTGCTGTGATATCTATCCAGTATTCACAAACTTTGAAAAATGATTTTTTTAAATTAATTTTTTCAATTAAAATTAAACTATTTAATTTTTAGTTGAAATTTAAACTTTTGTTGTTTTAAATTCTACTGTTAGGTTGAAAGTTTAAATACTTTCTCAAAAATTCATTTTTCTGGTTGAAGATTTAAAATTCAGCTAATGATTCTATCGTTTTGTTAAAAACTCGTTATTTGGGCTTCAAAATGCATCTTTTTCCAGAAAAAAAAACGACCTTCTTGCTAACCTGCCAACACACTACACTACACAGATAGTATGCCTGAGAAAGACGATCGCACACTGCTGTGATATCTGTCCAGTACGCACAAACGTTAAAAATTTCTTATTTTTCGTTAGAAATTCATTTTTTTTTTGAAGATTTTCTAATTTAGCTGAAAATTCTCTCACTTTGTCAAAAACTCGTTATTTGGGCTCAAAAATGCATCTTTTTCCGGGGAAGAACCGACCTTCTTGCTAACCTGACAACACACTACACTACACAGATAGTCTGCCTTAGAAAGATGATCGCATGCTGCTGTGATATCTATCCAGTACGCACAAACATTAGAAAATGTTTTTTTTTTATTTTTCAAATAAAAGTTGAAATATTTGATTTTTAGTTGAAATTTAAACTTTCGTTGTCTTGAATTCTACTGTTTAGTTGAAAGTTTAAATACTTTTTTAAAAATTCATTTTTCTAATTGAAGATTTTACATTCAGCTAATGATTCTATCATTTTGTTGAAATTTTTTTTATTTAGCTAAAAATTCTATTATTTTGTCGAATACACGTTTTTTGACTTAAAAATTTTTTATTTTCGCAAAAAAATCATCCTTTAGAGCCAGAAAATTCAACTCATCGAATAAAAAATTGAATTTTCTAGCTGTAAAGTTAATAATATTCTCTCTGCTTGATAGTATAAATTTGCGATTTTTTCTTAAATTTTTACTATTTGTTTATTTTTCAGTTTAAGCGACTTAATAATTATTAAATTTGGCAAAAATAATTGTTTAAACATGCTGGAATAACAATTTCTAAGAAAAAAATCTTCAAACTCTTTATATTCTGTTCATACTTTCATAGTCTTTGTACTCTTTTATAATTTTTGAATTATTCTGAATCCTTCTAATTATTTGAAATTAATTTCATTCTTTGCATTCTTTTGAAAACCTTTAATTCTTTTGAATTTCTTTCAATTCTTTAAATTCTTTTTAAACCTTTAAATCTTTTTTAATTCTTTTTAATTCTATAATCTATTTTGGATTCTTTGCAAATTCTTATAAACTTTTATTCTTTGCATTTTTTTGAAATCTTTGTATTCTTTTGGATTCTTCGAATCACAAAAAAAATTTTAATGCTTTTGGACTTTTTCAATTTTTTTTAAATCTACAAATTCTTTTAGATGTATTTCTTAGGGTCTTCTGCATTCTTTTAATTCTCTTTAATTCCTTTATATTGATTAATTTTTATCAGATTTTTTGCACTCTTTTGGATTCTTTGAATTCTTTAGATGCTTTGATTTTTTTAAAGCTTTGCATTTTTTTGAATTAAAAAAATTATTTTGGAATCTTACAATTCTTTTTGCATCCTTGAGTTCTTTGGATTATTTTGTCATCTTTGAATTTTTTTAGATTCTTTGGATTTTTTCGAATTTTTAAATACTTTCTGACTTTTTAGATTGTTATTGAATCTTTCAATTCTTTTGGATTTTTTAAATTATTTTGGATTTTTTTTTAATTTTCTGGAATTCTTTCAGCTCTTAAGCATTCTTTGAATACTTTTTCATTCTTTGAATTTGTTTGGATACCTTGAATTCTCCAAATTCGTTTGCATTCTTAAGTTTATTTTGGAATATTTGAATTCTTTTGGAACCTTTAATATATATATATTTTTTTAATTTTGCTGGATTTTAAGAATTATTTTTAAATCTTTGAATTTAGATTTCAAACTTTTTTTTTTAATACTTTCTGATTTTTTCGACTTTTTTTAAATCTTTAAATTCTATTGGATTTTTCTCATTCATTTGGATTCTCTTAAGTCTTCGGAATTCTTTCGATTTTTTTTATTATTTTGGAATCTTTGAAATCTTTTGGCTTTTTTTATCAATTTGAAATCTTTTAATTTTTTTTAGACCCTTCTTACTTTTCCGGATTTTTTTACCTTTAAATTCTTGAAAATTATTAAAAATTTTGTAAATCTTGGAAATATTTGAAAAGTTTTGAAAATTTTGCAAATTTTATAATTTTTTGTATATGTTGAGAATTTTGAGCTCTTTTGAAAGTTCGAAATCTAAAACAATGTTGTAAATTTTGTAAATTTTTGGAAGTCTTGAAAATTTTAAAAATTTTTGGTAATTTTGAAATTTTTTGCGAGTTCAAAATATTTTTCTAATTTTGGAAATAGTGTGTTTTTGAAAAGTTTTGGATTTTTTTTAGAACATCATGAAAAATTTGGGAAATTTTGAACATTTTTGAAATTTCTAGAAGTTTTACAATTTTTGGAAATTTTACAATTTTTTTTAAATTTTTGAAATTCTGCAAATTTTTGGAAATCTTGGAAATAATTGAAAAGCTTTAAATATTTTAAAATTTTTTATCGGAAATTGAAAAAAAAATGAATTTTTTAGAAATTTTGAAAACTTCTGGAAATTTCTAGAAATTTTACAATTTTTTGAAAAGCTTGGAAATTATGAAAATTTTTGTAAATCTTGGAAATATTTAAAGTTTTAAAAAGTTTTTAAAATTCTGGAATTTTTTTGTAACATTTGAAAATTTTTATAAATTTTTGGAAATTTTAAGCTTTTTTTAAAGTTTAAAATTTAAAAATTTTTGTACATTTTTTTAGAAAATCTGAACAATTTTGGATATTTTTGAATTTTCTAGAAATTTTTATATTTCTAGAAATGTTACAATTTTTTGAAAAGTTTGGAAATTATGCAAATTTTTGTAAATCTTGAAAATATTTAAAAAGTTTTGAAAATTTTACAAATTATTTCAAAATTTTAAAAAAAAATTTAATTTTTTCAGAAATTTTGGAATTTTTGGATATTTCACATTTTTTGTAAAAGTTTGGAAAATTTTGTAAATCTTGAAAATATTCTAAAACTTTCGAGAATTTTCGAAATTTTTGTAAATCTTGAAAATTTTATAATTTTTTGGAAATTTTTAACTTTTTGCAAGTCCAAAATTTTTTTTTAAAGTTTGGAAATTATCAAAATTTTTAGAAATTTTTTGATAATAACACAATTTTTCAAATTTTTTATAAATTCTGGTAAATTTTGAAAATTTAAAATAATTTTTGAAATTTCTTGAAATTTTAAACTTTATGAAATTTTCCAATTTTTTGAAAAGTTTGAAAAACATGCAAATTTTTGTAAATCTTGGAAGTTTTGAAAATTTTGACTATTTTTGAATTTTCTGAAAGTTTTTGGAAATTTTGAAAACAAAACTTAATGTTTTAGAAATTTTGGAAATTTTTCAAAATTAAAAATTTTTTGAGAATTTCTGAAAAAAATAAAATTTTTTGAAAATTCCTAGAAATTTTTAAGTTTTTAAAAATTTCCAGAAATTGTACAATTTTTAAATTGTTTAAAATTTTAAAATTTTTGTAAATTTTAAAATATTTGAAAATTTTAAAATTTTTGTATATTTTAAAATTTTAAAATTTTTGTAAATTTTAAAATTTCTGTTATTTTAGGAAATATTTGAAATGTTTTAAAAATTTCAAAAATTGTTGGAATTTTTGTTCGGTCTTTGGAAATTTTTAAAAAATGTTTGAATTTAAATTTTTTTTCAAATTTCAAAAATGCTGAGCTTTTTTAAAAGTTTTAAATTTTAAAAAATGTTGTGAATTTTGTAAATTTTTGGAAATCTTGAAAATTAAAATTTTTTTTAATTTTGTAGTTTTTTGCGAGTTAAAAATTTTTTTAATTTTGGAAATTGGTAAAGTTTTTAGGAATTTTGGAAATTTTTTAGAAAATTCTAAAAAATTTTGGAAATTTCAAACATTTTTGAAATTTCTAGAAATTTTTTTAATTTTGGAAATTTTGGAAATTTTGGAAATATTTGAAAAGTTTTAAAAATTTGGAAAATTTTCTGAATTCTTTAAAAATGTTTGGAAATTTTGAAAAATGTTTAGATTAAAATTTTTTGTTGAAATTTCAGAAATTTTAGACATTTTTTGATAAAATTGGAAATTTTTTCGGAAGTTTTTGCATGATATTCCGAGGCTATCCAACTAATCAGTTATCAAAATTGGAAATGCCCAATTGAAAGTGGAACTTTCCGCAGGCATGTTGTGAATTTTCACGGGCTCTTTTGTATTCTTACATTTATTTTGAAATCTCTGAATTCTTGAAGATAGTTATAATTCTTTTCGATTCTTTGAATTCTTTAAAATAATTCACATCATTCGAATTCTTCAGAATTCTTTACGTCCATTGAATTTTCCGAATGCCTAAGAATTTTCCCTTTTTTTGAATTTTGTATATTTTTGAAAATCACACTCATGATATTTTCCGAATATATTAGAGA
>JAUELO010457504.1:0-12706 GCA_032357855.1 Amphibolips quercusostensackenii | reverse complement strand
ACTGCAACGTTCACGAAACGTCGGCAAGATTCGTAGTTTTTCACACGATTGTAACCCGAAGAAACTCTTTTATTATATATACATTTTCTTTAAAACTATAATGTAAAACCGCAACTGTAAAAGTCACAGATGAAGTCACAGAAGACCGCCAATCCCTTAGCATTTGAAGAAGCTGCAGACACATTCGACACTTTACTTTTACTATCCTGGAAGACAGATCAGAAAAAGAGGGATATGTTAGACCCATTCAAGCCCAACCGTTTTCCTCCCTCTGCTATTTCCATTCCTTCTTCCTTCTTTAAATATTTTTTTTTGCGTGATTTATTTTGATCTTCGAGCAGCTAGAAAAAAAGAGTGTCCGCCTTCGGAGAGCCCCGCGTGCAGGGGTGAGACTAATCACTTTGGAAGGTCGTCCAGTGTCCATGAGAGGCCGTTAAGACATTTTCTCGCCCCTGGGTGCGAAAGTAAAAAGGGCATGATCACTCTGCACACAATGTTATAGGGGGTGGACGCATTTAGTAAGACACTTAATAGATATATGTTTGTAGACCAGCACACTTACGTAGAGTTCTTCCCTGTTCGCTATGCTGGCCGTAGGTCATTCCCGCTTCGATTCTAAAACTGGATGTAAGTTCTGTAGGGACCTTAACTTAGGGATCAAAAAAGCTTGTCTTAGCTGGGCCTTTCCACTTTTTAAACATACTACAATCAAGCATATCAAAAAATCCCGTTTATAGTGATCCTTTTAGCCGTATCCATGCACATGCAGGCCGAGGCTTGTTTGCCCCCATGCCCTACACGCTTAAGTCTCCATACTGACGACAAGGTGCTACAGACTTGACAGAAGGTCTACAGCATTTTAGGCCATACAAAAATTTTAATTTAATAATTAAGTTAACAAACAAATATTTTGTTCATCATATAATAATTCACAACGCCATTATAGGATAGCTTTTATATCTACGTAAGCTGAACAAACTTTTTCTCTGAATCCTTTGGAAAGACGTCGACAGCACTTCTAAATATTTAAAAAAAATTTTCATTAAAAGGCAAATTTTCATCAACACGCCATTCACAAAAATTTCTTTGTTTTTTTTTTAAACTAGCCTCGATTATTGTATCTAATTCATTTCGTGAAAATGAATGATAAAATATAAATATCAATGTTTTAGACAAAGAAGCTTATCTTCTAAAGCTATGAGATGAGGAATGAGATACCGCGTATATACGCTAATAAAACAAAAAAACATTGATTGGTTACAGAAATAAATAACTTATTCATCAACGCAATTACCAGTTATTCTCACAATAAGAAAAAATAGGGCTCGTTCATAATCTAGTCTTCATCTTTATGGTTAACTTTAATTATGTTGGTAAATATAACATTATAATATGTACCATATGTAATTCTATAAATTATTTTAATGCTTTCAGCAAATAACCATTTACCAAAGTAAGACGCATCTATGCCAATCGCTATTTTTTCTCAACTTTTTTTTAATTTTTAACTAAAACAAACAGAATTTTATCAAAATTTATCTCAAGGGAATTTAGAGTGTAGGTGTTATAGAAAAAATGATTTATAAAGGATTTTCTTGTGAAACAGAGTTCCGAAATAATTTTGCTAATGTAAAAAATTTTTACATTGATGCAAAAACTACTCATTATCGATAGCTACTTATTTGTGTTCAAAACTTTTGCCTGTGCTATAAACTTACGTACGCACTCCTACTTACTTTAAAAAGAATCAGTCCTTTATTTCTTGTTGCAGGGTTAAGCTCATAATTTAAGTGCTTACCTATGGCGATCATATTCTTTGTGTTCCTTGTTGGGAATTTTTTGATTCACCAGGCAGCCATTTTTCTCTTTACTGGTTTTTTTCTACAGCCAGACATTCTTGAACGGCCAAGTCTCTTGCTTCTGCCAAACATCATCTTCGTGCAGGGTCTATATCTCATCCGGTCAGGTTCATTGTTTAACTAACTAGAACTAATTCTGTTGCTGGACTTCAATATAAACTTGCCCGAAAATTATCATAAATTACACAACTCGTCGCCAGTAATGAAAAGTACTAAGATAATTTATTCAGAATTTTCTTATCAATGAAGTCGTAGATGTTAATACACAATTCAATTTAATTTCTGCCTTAATTTAGGACATACTGAGGAGCTTCATTTCCATGATAAACATTAAAATCAGAATATCATTGATACATTCTCTTTAAAAAATAAATCATACATGTTTTTGATAATATTTTTTATTCAAAATACTATATTTTGATGCTGAAAAGGGAAAGAAAAAAGTTTTATCATTACGGTCTTTTTTTTGGATAAAAACTTTTTTAAAATTTGCTGTTTTTGCCAATTTGGTAATGATCTTCTTATAAATTAACTTAAAAAAAGTTATTTGGGTATATTTTCAAGGCTCTGATCGTAATCCGCACCTGAAAATAGATTAGCATACGTTTTCTTTTAAAAGAACGAGAGTGAAATTGGTTACGAACGCTGTTTCTACAGATTTGTATTTCTTTTTACATAAAACAATATGGAACTTACCGGTTTTTTCCCAAATATGCTTTTACTTTTTGACTTGGGTGATAATTTTACGGTAGCTTTCAAACTGCAGACTTTCAAGATCTAAAAAGTTATTGTAGTAAGCAATTACCAACTATTTTTAAAATTGGTTCAAGGCAGTAGTTTTACGAATAACTAGATACTTAAATAAATACATTTTCCATAATTGTAAGTATCAAAGTGATGTTACTAAAGATAATATTAAAATTAATACATTATAATGAATAAAAACATGTTGAAACTTTTTTGTACATGAGGGGCAGAGTAAAAGGAATGGACATGGATAGTGTGCAATAATGCATGAAAAGGAGAGGGGCGAAAACATTTACAGAAAAAATAAGTAATGGTGCCCATGATAAACAAAAGTGAAAAATAAGAGCTTAAAAATTAAAGTAGTGAAATGAGAAAATGGGAGAAAGGAGCAGTTATAGCAATGTTTGCGGACTCAAAGGCGGTGTTTGATTCACTGAACTAAGTCAAGGTATAAAAGTTGATAAGTGGAAACAGGAGGGTATAATAAAAAGTATCGTTAATTTGTAAAAATAAAGGCAACTAGGTAAACGTAGGAAAGTACCTAAAAAAAGTTTCTGGTAGTTGAGAAATGTGAGGCAAGGATGACCTCTGAGCCCACTTTCATCTAATATATTGAGCGTAAACATTGAAAAAAAAAATAAAAAAATAAAATTATTTTTTTTCCAACTAATGAGGTCCGTATATATGAGTTATTCTCATACAAAAGCTCAAACTCAACAAAAAAATTTAAAACTTTGAGATATTTTATAGATTACAATGAAAGTTCCGTTTATAATTTCACAACACTTTACAACTGACAAAATTTTCAATCTTATTTCAGCTTTATGCAGTCTCAGTATGTAATAATAGACAGTTGAGCTAAGCCTACACTTTATTTTAAATGCGTTTCTCAATCAAGAAAAAAAACTGGTTTGGCAACCTATTGAGTATGTTCGTGTCAACAATTAGTTAGCTACAAATAGCTACTGGTCATTTTAAGCTACGATGCTTTTTTTACTGATTATTAAAGGAAACGTGACTCTTTTTTTAATCGCACCATTCTAGCGAACAAAACGCGAGATTCAAAAATACCTAATAAGTCGTCAAACATGATTTTTTCGCATTTCTATCCTGTAATGAGAAGGTATAAGTTTTATGTGAAATAAGGCTTCGTCTGTTATCACAAAACCTCGCGTATTAAGGAGCCCTAGCCAAATAAAACTATTTTCACACAGGTGTCTGCCTGTCTGTTAGCATGTCTGTATATCTGTCTGCATCCTGTAGGCGCAATGTCGTTCTCTGCGTTGACTTTGCCCCATGCGTCAATTTTGTATATTGTTATCCGAAAAACACTGAGAATGATCGAAAAATTAAAATTTGTTAACACATTCATGTTCAGTGCCTTTTCTTTACGTAAGATGAACATAGCTTGATTACAGTGAATGATTATATAGCAAAGGAAATCACGATCTTCCACAAGCTTTAGAAAAAACTTTTTTTCGCTAAAAACATTTTTTGTCACGTGAAATGTGTCATGTCATGCAGACTGACACGAAGCTCTGTCGATAATGTGAGGGCTTTAGGGCCTAAATTTATTTTCGGAAAAACTAAATTCGAACAGTTTATATTTAAAAAAAAAATCAAATGTCAGCTCAGCCCCATTCTCCCCTAGATAAAGTCAGAATTTTATGAGGAAAAAAAAATAAAACAGTTAAGTATAAAGACTTTTTTTCAATTTCGCTAATGACGCACAATATCAAAATATTTTTTGAGACTTATAAAAACTTGCACAAGTGCGTGTAGCAAGTTTTTGCTGCATGCTCTTCTCTAAAAAAGTAGTGTCTTGAGAAAATATCAAAAGCTTAGTTATCGCTTTTTCGTGAAGCTGATCAAGTGATTTAAAATATTCGAAAAGAGAAATATTACCAAACCAACACAAATGATCTATAACTTTATTACACATAAAGGGTTAAGAAGAATATTACATTTATATGCACAATAAAACTGACTAAATTTAATTTTATGAATGTAAAATTCAATTTAACCAAGCCGACTTGTATTCAGCAGTATCAATAATATTATATCTACATAAATATATTTAAATCTATTTTCCATACATACGTGTTTTCGATAAAAATTTATTATTCAATATTTATCAAATTTAGGTTATGTCCTTTCACTTTTTTTAACCTCCTACCCTCTCTTCCATTTGACTTGCATACTGTTATAAAAACCGAAACATATGTGTATCTATAAAATAGATACAACCGGGAGTTCAAATGTTCTCGTACCGCAGTGCATATGACGTGTGTAGATTTTTTCAAAAATAGTTCTCGTTGTTAGTCTCGCGTTTCTTTAATTGAATCAATAGGGTGAAGGATTGCGATTCACGCGCTCTACTCTATAAGAACGTTGTATTTTTTTATTGGAGCCTACTGGAATTTCCAAGACTTCATGTCTTGTTAATCGAACAATGCTGCTACTATCCATGTTTATTTTTGCCCGTGCGAAGCCACTTTTGCTACCACGTGCCGAGTATAGTCCCGTAAATATACTGCTTGACTCTAATATTGCAAAGACATAACCATCGACTGTAGATAGTACAATTTGTTCTTGTTTTGGAATAGGTAAATAGACATCCGTTGGCTTAAGTAATCGCAGTGGGATATTTGCAGGGAAAGTGTATTTTCGAAGTTCAAATACCCGGCTTAGATTCTTATAGCAAATAAGCCGAATAGATTCAAGTCGGTTAAGCTCAAATTTAAGTCCGCAAGACGAATAAATTTTGGTAGGTGGAGTCATGAGCCAGGCTTGAGGAGATCTGAAGCGGGCACGATGTGAAGACCTGTCATCAGAAAGATGTCTGCCTGATGAAGAAGATGCTTCACGTGAAACAACAGGAATAGCTTCGCCATTAGGTAAATACTCAAATGGTGAACTGAAATCTGGCAAAAGAAACAAAGGGTTATTTTTTCAAGTATGTAGGTACATTAAGCAAAAACCCGAGACAAAACCAAGCAGAATAAGAATGGATTGCGCTGTGCAACTTATTGAAAGCTTGACCCGAAATATTAAATAAACATTATTTTTCAAGGATCGTGGCAAAGTTTTATTTAAAATTTTTATTCCCAGAATGTAGACCGCTCGTGTACAAAAATATAGCTCTATTCCTAAAGAGCAAACATGACTTTTCGCAGACGTGCAAAGGGCCTATCAAGAAAAAAGCGGATTCTTAAAAATTTTCTTTGAATTTCGGAGTCTATCCGTAATTCTTTGTTTGTTCATCCGAAATGTCATGAGAATTTGTTCTTTTGAGGTTTAGAATATGGGTGAAAAAAATCGACATAATGCGATGACATGCGTAATTTTGTCACTCTGACGCTTACAAGTTTCACCACGCATACAAATCTTACGTTTAACGCAATTAAAAATCCTAAATATTGAGAAAGTACGAAGGTTAGCTTTTAACGAAAAAATATGACGACATGTGTTTCTAAACGATCGTATAAATCACATATCAATGCAAAATTATTTCTTAATTGTAAAAACGTTTAGATTCAAAGGCCGTAAGGTCCTTGCTCACGTTTTCGCAAATTTCACAAGGATTAAAAATTTTATTTGAAAAAAAAGTAAGAGATTTCTGACAAGTATGGAATTTTTTTTATTCATAAATGAAAATGTTAATGTATTACTAGATTTTGCGAAATTGCGATATGATCAGTCCTCATAGTATGCTAATATCCCACATTTCACCATTCAGGTAAGCATGATATTAATAAAGGCAGACAAATTTCAGCTTCTATTTTAACTCCATCTACTTTCTGTTTCTAAAATCCTAAAAATTTATGTCTTCCCTAGAATACATTTATATTAAATTCTTAGTTATTTCGGAAAAACTAAGCTAAAGTTTGGAGAAGGATAGCATATGGTATAGACCCGGATTGCGTTGGACAAATTGTAATTAGCGGTAAGCTTAACAATTTCTCTAGAATTGTGCATAGTACTTTTCGTAGTATTATATTTACCGAAAAAACCTAGGATCACTGCTGAGATAAAGACCAGAGTAGAAGCGATTACCATTTTTGTAAATTAGGGAACAAACTGATTAATAAGTTTGCAAAAAATTTCGGTAACACTGTATTTGATAAAAATTTTGATGACTATTAAGCGGATATATACGGAACATTAATCGTTACATCGTATGTTTAAGGCGGTAAGCTTATCTTTATAAAACTCGAATATTTGTGTTTCATAAATTAATACAAGAAAAAGAATGTGGTTACCTTAATCGATGTGATTTCTTTATTGTCCATGACTGCATGAATATTTTTGTGTTGAGTTATGGCAACCCCTAATATGTCGCATTGCGGCATCTGCTATTGGATAATATTTGAATTTCAGACAAAATAGCTGAAAATGCGGGGACATTTTTGGAAACAAAATTTATTGTTTCATATAGAAAACGAGACAAAACGTATTTTCTACTTTAGAATCAAAAAACTTTCTACGTCTTGTAAAATAGGAAATCTTTTAGTAAAATGACGTGAGAATGAAATTCCGATATTAGGCAAATTGCAAAACGTTATAAAATGTGATATATATTCACATTAAAAGTTTGCAATTCGAATTATTTAAACTGTGAAGAAATTAAAATTGTATTATGTCTAAAATTTTCAATTTCGATTAGGTACACAAGTTGTAATTCACTATTAATACAGAGTAGATAAGATTTTTCAAGTTTTAGAAAAATACTCTTCGGCATTTAAACCGTTTAAAATAAGATTAAAAAAGCACTTTTTGGTTTACGCACTTTGTGTTCCACTAAGATGGAAAGAAACAGTTCACTTCCGTATAATATAAAATTGTCAAAACCTTTTCGATTATAGTATTTGTTGAATTTGTTTTTATTTTACACTAAAAAGGAAGTTCATTTACTGGAGGCATGATCAGCTTTAAGAAACACTTTCTTATAATAATATTTGTGTTTTGCGATCAATTTTTCATATGTGTTCATATAATTCTACAATCAACTCTATTATGAACGTACATAAACGTGCTTTAACCATGGTTAAAAATAAATATTGGTTTGCAATTAAAATATCAACTTTTCCCCTTGTCAGTTTTGGACGAATTGGCATTATTGAATCTAGAAAAATCTATGAAATTTGGATTCAGGCTTTTCCCTGCTTTTTCTTGAAATATCACCAGCAGGTTTGAAGATGGATGTAGGTTTGCGATTTGAATTTTAACTGTTTTTCTATTTCATTGTTTGACTATAATGAGCGTTTATAAACATATAAAAAGCGTTAAGAATTTGTACCAAACCTTATCTTATTCTTTTTTTTAGAATTGCTTCAACCGGGTAAATATGTAAATAGATTTTCTCCAAAACTGTAATCTACAATCACAACTGTGAAAGTCACAAATGAAGTTGCAAAGGCTACAATTCAAAGAAGTAAAAAGTATTAAATAGAGGAAAAACTCTTTGAAAAAGACAACGTTACATTTTTTCCAACGCTAATCACTACTATTTTCTTTTCTTTGCAATATAAGTTTTTTGCAGCAAGGTGTTAATGAGGCCAAGGTTAGTGAAACTTTTGACTCTAATAAGAATGTGGAACAGTAAAATTGGGAAGGTAAATAGTGGTCCTTCTTTTAATGACTTTTGTATAAAAAGTTTTTCGCTGACAGTTCGTAATTGGCTTCCGGAGATCTATAAGAAACGGCCTAAATAATGTAGGCGTCAAATAAAAAATCCATTTTTTTGAACAGTGTTATTTGAAGTGTGTAAAGTGGCATTAAGTAAGGTCGTCTTTGTGGTTCGCGTTTTGAGTTTGGTCTCAGGCTCACGAGATTTAAAAAATGTAGCACACCTCAATAATCTGTTTTTCGTTAGAAATTTTCTAGCTTAAGTATAAAGAATATATATTATCTAGCAATCGGACTTTGTATTGCAAAATATTATTTCCACTATTCAACTAGAAAATATTAATTCAAACGAACTTTGATACATTTTTAAAACTTACCATTGAAATGATGCGTACAGCTCTGACATTTGAAACCAATTATGGACTTTAGTTTGAATAAGTGCTTGAAACTAAATAAATTAATGTAAAATGATAGAAAGAGAGAATTGAGAAGGTTTTAGTCACAGCGCAACTTCTTATTGTTGTTTTTGTGCAAGATTAATACTGAAACCCATCCAATTTTGAGTTAGACTAATCACTTAATGTTGAGCATTAGTTTTGGCCATAGGCAGTGCCTAAGCCGCGTCAACGATACATAAATGTTTTATCCTTTAACAATCTGAAACCAGTTTTTAAATACTTTTAACGCATTTTTAAGAAAGTCAACTTCTTTTACGTAAGTAGCTAAGCTTCAGCTGATGGGATGGCTGCGACAAATACAAAGACCCCTCCCCTACAGAAGGAGGGTTTGAATTTTGGTCATTAATCTAGAGACACTTTTATAAGCACCCTTTAGGCTGCCTCCTCGAAAAGGTCAGAATGCTTCGCAGTGAGCAGTGATTCTGGGTAGCTCGTTTTTCCTACTACCACAGTCAGGGGGTTAAACCTCCACGCAGCTCTCAATCCGGGCCCCCGACGACTCCCTGTTCGTCGGCTGCTGGGCAGCCTTGTGCCTCTATATATGCTTAGCACCTCCTGCCCAAGTGATGGGTCCCTTCAAGTCCCTTTGTCTCTTCTGAGCCACATTGCTGTTTGTAGGCGTTGTGCTTGCCGACATTCTAACCGTCGCAGCTTCTCTATTAGTCTGCTGCACTTGTCTTCTTAGTTTTCTTTTTATGGAACTTTTGATGCCTTTCTTCTTCAAGCGAGACACACCAATCGCTCTGATATCCGTATCGTAGTTCTGAGGGACTGGTTATTTCTCAGCTTTCAAAAAAGCAAGGGTTCTTCCTTGGTCGCTATGCTGGCCGTAAATCATTTCTGTTTTTATTCTGAAACTAGATGTTAGTCCTGTAGGGACCTTAACCAAGGCATCTAGAAGGCACGTGTTAGCTAGGCGCTTTCACCCTTGGAATATATTACAATCAAGCATACCAAAAAAGGCCGTTTATAGGCATTCTTTCAGCTGTATTCGTGCACATGCCGGTCGAGGCTTGTGTTTGCTCCCATGTCCCACACGCTCAGGCCTCCATACCAACGACAAGGTGATACAGCCCTGAAAGAAGGTCCACAGCAGCTAAGGTCATACCAAAATTCTTATTTAACAATTAAATTAAGGAACAAATATCTTTTTTCTCACATTATAATTCACAAAGCCATTATAGGATATCTTTTACGTCTACATAAGCTCGAAAAATTTTTTTTATTTTCAAACTAGCCTCGATTTATGTAATAAAATTTATCTCGTAGAAATTAAATATAAAATATAAGTATCAATGTGTTAGACGTTTAAGCTTATCTCCTAAAGCTATAATATAACGAATGAAATGCCGAGTATATATGTTAATAAAACAACAAAATATTTATTATTTACAGAGATAAATAACTCATTAATTAACGCAAAAATCAGTTATTCTTATAACGATACAAAATAGGGCTTGTTTATAATCTAGTCTTTTTCTTTATGGCCTACTTCGATTATGTTAGGGAATATAACATTATAATATGTACTATATATAATTTTAGAAATTTTTTTATTGCGTTTAGCAAATAAAAATTTACCGACGTCAGACATATCTATTTCAATTGCTATTTTCTTCGAACTCTATTCAAATTCATCTAAAATAAACAAAATTCTATCAAAATTTATCTCAAGGGAAATTAGAATGTACGTGTTATAAAAAAATAATTCATAAAGGATTCCCTTGTGATACAGAGTTTTTCTCAATTTAGAACCAGACAGTACATTGAATAATGTGGAAGCAAGAATTTGTTCACGATAGTTGAAATCATGCTAACATAAATAGTTTAATAATGGGTATTAGCACTCTATAAGTTTTGAAGCCACAATTATTCGAAAATTAGATTGCTTAATTCTCTTAATTAGGAATTAGACTTTTCATCACTGTTTAAAGTTTCGAAAACGGTTTTCTCATAAAAAGAAAAACTTTCTTCTTTTATTTTCTTGAAACCTAATAATGCTTTTTTGAAAAGGGTTTTTCATCAATTTAGCAATTTAATAGCTATTATGAAAATTCTTAACTAATTTTTTAAATCTAAAATTGCATGCTTAATCAGCCTGAAAATCGTTTAAATGTGCGGTAAGCGCTTATGAAATGCTACCGTTTAAAGCTTCAAGGTGTTGATATTCGTAGAGAACTTTTAACATATTCGAAATAATTCCGCATGTGTAAAAAAATTTTACATTGATTTGGATACTACTTATTACCGATAATTACTTGTTTCTGTTAAAAACTTTCGCCCGAGTTATAAGCTTACGTACGCACTCCTACTTGCTTAAAAAAAATTAGTCCTTTGTTTCTTGTTGCAGAGTTAATTTAGAATCCGAGTGTTTACCTGATGGCGATCATATTCTCTGTGTTCCCTGTTCAAAATCTTCTAATTCACTAGGCAGCCATTTATATCTTGACTGGATTTTTTCTACAGCCAGACATTCTTTAACGGCCAAGCCTCTTGCTTCTGCCAAGTCTGACCTTTGTGCAGGGTCTAAATCTCACGCAGTCAGGTTTATTTTTCAACTAACCAGAATCAATTCTTCTGCCGGACTTTATTATGAACTTGCTCGACGAATTAATTATAAATTACACAACTTGTCGCCAGTAATTAGAAGTACTAAAATAATTCATTTAGAATTTTCTTATCAATGAAGTCGTAGATGATAATACAAAATTAAATTTGATTTTTGCCTCAATTTAAGACATACTCAGGAGCTGCATATTCATAATAAACATTGAAATCAAAATTTTATTTATACACTTTCTTTTAATAATAAATTATAAATGTTTATAATAATGTTTTTTTCTCAGAAATACTATATTTTTGTTCTAAAAAAGGAGAGAAGAAAGTTTTCTCATACCCCTTTCCTATTCTAGATAGAAACATAAAAAACAATTGCTATTTTTTCCAATACTATGATGATTTTTTTATAAATTAAATTATAAAAAGCTATTAGCGTATAATTTTAAGGTTATTCTTGTAGTTCGCACCTGAAAATAGATTAGTTTACGTTTTTTTTCTAACAGAACGAGAATGTAATTGGTTACAAATGCGTCTACTACAGATTTGTATTTTCTCTTATATTATATATATATATATATATAATAGTCTTAAGTATTAAAATAATATTCCTGATGATAATATTTCAAATAAATACATTATAGTAAAGAAAAACATAATAAAACTTTTTCTACATGAGGGGCAGAGTTAGAGGAATGGGCATGAATAGTGTGCAATAAAGTATAAAAAGAAAACAGGCAAAAAAATTTATGGAAAAATTGAGTAGTGGTGCCCATAATAAAGAAAGGTAATAAAAATGAGGATAAAAATTATAGTTGTTAAGTGAGCAGATGAAAAGAAGGGGCAATTATAGCACTGTTAGTGGACTCAAAGGCAGCGTTTGACTCATCAAAACAAGTCAAGGTGAAAAAAGTTTAAAAGTTGAAACAGAAGGGTATAATAAAGAGTATGGTAAATTTTTAGAAAGAAAAGCAGCTGGGTACATGTAGGAAAGTACCTAAGAGAAAGTTTTTTCGTAGTTGAGAGAAGTAAGGCAAGGATGACTTCTGAGCCCACTTTTATTTGATATATTAAGCTTAGACTTTGAGGTCGAAATAAAAAGAAAGTGATAAAGAAGAGGTACGATAGAAACAGAAAAAGATGTATACCCAGGCTTGCAACATTAATAAAGTGTTCATAGCAGATGATAAAGACGAAATGGCGGCCTTTATTACAGAATTTAAGGAGTACATACACAGAAAAAAGTTAAATTCAAATATATAATAGGAAAGACAAAGATAGTGAAGTTTGAAAAAGAATATATCAAACAAAAATTTACTAAAAGATAGGAGGAGTTGAGATAGCAGAAGTAAAAAGTTTAAATATTTTAGATATATTAAAAAAAAAGATCATAAAACGCATATAAGAGAAAGGGTGGGAACGCGGCCGGAATAATGCAACAGATATTGGAAATAGGAA
>JAUELO010457499.1:0-12706 GCA_032357855.1 Amphibolips quercusostensackenii | reverse complement strand
TATATATTATATATATAGTTATTCAAACCAAACCGCCATTAGCGCAGCTGTGAGGGCCTTAAACCATGATTACATACGAGCAATAAACCACGCTCGCACTACATCGAAGTTAGTTCACTTAAAAGCAGTTGCATCTAAAAAAAAATGTATATTCTTCATCGGGAACGCGGAAAATAAGTATCAACTTGAGTACTTGAAAAATATTTTTTTATTAAGCCTTTTTTTTCTGAACGAAAATCAGTAAAATTAATTAAAAATGTACAACTTGAATAGTACAAAGAAATTATCTGAAACTGTATACATATAATAATTTAATAAAAGTTATACAATGGAAAACATAAAAAATAGAAAAAATGAATAAAATAAAGACTTTATTAAACAATCATAAAAATATAATTAATAAATATGCGATCAATATGGATGAATATATTAATTAATTATGCCTTATCAGGATCCTGATTCACTACTTTTCAACAGAACATGTTGTCGATTTTCAAAATTTTTTTTTATACATAATTTTCTTATTTTCTATACAAAATTTCAATTTTGTAGCAAACTTTGTGAAAATTATTTGCTTTCAAGAAGAATTAGGTCAAAAAAGTATAAAGTTAAGCCACTAAAAAGTAATACTAATTTAATAATTCGATTAGTAGAGATATTGGCTAATTTAGTAGTAAAAAGCGAATAATTGCTTGACGCAAATGAATAAATTTGCTAAGGAGTATATAGAATAATACTAAATAGGTTACAAAAATGAGAAAATATAAAAAATAGATAAGTTTACTGAATACGCGTGACAGTGCTACATTCTCAACTGTATTAAAAAATAAGAAGGTCATATTGGGAAATTGTTAACAAGAAGTAATCTGTCTGGGTTAAAAATCATTTCGTCGTGAATGTTCAAACAAAGATAAAAAAATGAGAATTTATAAGACTCTTAAAAAACAATAAATCAATGGAGTTCAAATTGATTATACACATTCAGGGTCCTCATGCACTGCTTTTGCACAGAGTTCTGTTTTAGATTTTTAGTATTTTTCAGTTTTATGTTTTCATTATTTTTCATAGAAAAGTGTAATTATTCAAAGGAATTTTTAAAAATTATTTGCCATAAATAAGCATTAGCTTAAATACGTATAAAATAAACCGCTTAAAGTAAGTTATTTTAAATGCATATCTTATCTCCTCACGCAAAAGATACCTTGATGCCTCTCCAAATCAATATTGATAATATTTAACATATTAATTTCAAAAATTGGACAGATTCGATAAACAACAAGTGAGCCACCAAACCTAATTAAAAAATTACTTATTTAATTACCCGAGATATTTTCTAATTCAAAAGCGGAAAGAAACCAATTGATTTATTAAAATATATACATTTAATTAGGACTGTATGTAGTAATTCAAGCAATTTCCTTGCGCGATACTCTCAACAGAATCAGGTTTCAGATTTTCAAAACTTTTCACAGTTGCATATTTTCTTCTTTTTTTACCGAAAATGTCAGATATTATTGAAAACATTTTAAACTTATTTAATATGCTCATTGGTAGTTTTTGTTTAAAACCATTGTTATAATAATAATGCAACGGGAACATTTTCTTAATCTAATAGAAGAAATATTCATGCTTATACAATATTTTACAAAATTCTGTAACTTGGCTCTTCAGAGTTATAAAACGTTTACACTTTATTTCTTAAGAAAGAAATATATATATATATATATATATATATTTTTTTAATTTTATGTGACTCATCTCATTTACGAGAATTTTAACGAAAAAATTTTGTTGACCCGCGGTTTATCGGCTGGACTCGCTTCAGAATTTAATGCACCTGAGTTAACAAATATAATTTTTAATAGAAAAAAAAAACTTTAGAATTTTTTAAAGAAAAAAATTAATTTTTCTACCCAACATGCGCTGCTTGATATAGCGTTATTATGAAAATTTTTTTAAGTTTTGTAAAAAAACTTCAGTATTAATGATTTTTATCCATTGCTACGATGAAAATAGAAAATTTTTTGCAAAATCATTGAAGTGTATTAATTGTCGTTGTAAGAATTGAGTCTACACTTCGAAAGTAACTAAAACTGTATCTTTTTTATAGTTACTGTAACTTTAAAAATATAATTAGTTAACAATTTGTTACTTTTTCACAAAAGTAATTTTTTTACTACTACATTTATCAAAAAAAATAACTAGTTATCTCTCATCGCTGAAAAAACTTTAATATTTTTCCTCAAAAAATTTTTCCGTGAGAGAAAGGAACAAAAATTTTTGTATTTGTTTCCGAAACAAACTGTTTTGGAGGCACTAATAAAAGACTAAATCCTTGGGAACAATCAATAATTGATACGTGATTATTACTTCTAATTTAACATTTCAATTCGACATTATTTTTTAAATAAATTAATATCAAAGCAGATTATATTTTAGAAGCTTTACTCAGAAATACAATGAGACTAAGCGTTTGAAACCTACTGGAACGTCCGTAGCTTCATTGGGGATCGACACGGTTATCGTCCTTCTCTCGGTGTTTAGTATGGCAGAAAAAGAACTGGACCTGGCACGAAGAGGAGGTTTGACAGAAGGAAGAGACCTAGCATAAGAATGTTGCCTCAGAAGAAGAAGAAGAATTTTGTCGACTACAAGGAACACCAGAAATAGGGGTGCCATTAGGTGAACATTTCAGTTGTGAACTAAAATCTGCAAACCCTGGTCTCAATTTTCTTCACTGAAACAGACAGAAAATTAAAAATTCAAAAACAATAAACCTAAACCCCTTTTTGAAACTTTATTTAATATCATCTTCTAGACTAAGACTACTTTTGCGGCATTGCTGAATATTACTTCAGCGATGGTAATATAACCAAGAGTTGTTTTAGTCAAAGGCAGCTAAGTCGGGGTTTGCGAAATTTTCTATGTGTAGTTTTTCAGGGCTAGGGAATATCAATGCTATTATAGCAATATCAGAGTCTCGAAAACGCGCCTCGGTTGATTCTTATATATGTTAAATTTTTGGCGGTTTTAGTTAAAGTCAGCTGAGATGCGTCTTGTAATATGTACAAGGGGTTGTTAGTAGAGGTACCTGGATATTTCTGCGGTGATAGCGATATTAACTGAAATCTTCAAAAGATGTCTGAAGTAATTCTTTTTTATTTAAAATTTGTTGTCTGTTTAAGTTAAAGGCGATTCGCTAAATGTGTTAAGAGTTAGTTCTGGGGGGAGGAAGTTGGGCGCAATGCGAAATAAAAATTGGATGAAAGAGAAAAGGATTTTTATTGATCACCATTTGACGAGGAAGGAAAGTAGGATGCAGAGATTCTCGAAAGACAAGGCTAGGAGAAAGAGGATTGCAGGGAGAGCAGCGAAAGTAGCGTATCAGAAAATAAGAGAAGACTTACAAATTTGGGCGTGAGACGAGGAGCAAAAAGTGCTAAAGGAAGTGCAGGGAAATCTGTTTTGTAGGAAGTAGGACAGTGGGGTTAAGGAGGAGTTCCGGAGGTATATACAAGAATTTAGTGTTATGGGATTGTTTGAGACGTTGGTAGAGAAATGGAGTGAGACAGGATAGAGTTACAACTGCTAAGGGTGTGAGGCGAAGACACCAGGAGGCAGTCAGAGTAAAGAAGAAAGAAATAGCAAGTGAGGAAATTGTAACGGTTGCGAGGGATAAATTGGAAAAAGGATTTTATGGAGAGCGAGAGGGGAAGGGTGTGCAAATAAGGGCAGTTAAGGTAGAAGGGGTGACGTGGAAGTTTTTTACAGTGTACGATAAAAAGGTGATGAAAAGAACTTAAAAAAGGGTCAAGGACTTGATAGGCAAAAGAGAGGAGAATATGGTGGTAAAAAGGGGGCCTTTACAGAAAGGGAAGCAGCTACAGAAGAAAATCAAAGCTTAAGATAATAAATAAGGAGAATAAGATCTAATAGGTGAAGAGAAATAACTGCATAAAGAAAGGAGTACGTGGAAATGAGGAAAGTGTTCAGATTGATGTGTAAAAAGAAAGAACAGGAAAAGAAAAAAGATCTGAAGAGGAGTTGGAAACTGTTAAGAGAGAGGGAGACGTATGAAGAATAATAAATAGGTTTAGGGAGCGTAGAGTAAGGATAAGCGAGAAGGCAGGGAGTGAGGAGTAGAGGAAGGTTTTTGAAGAATTATTTTAGAGCTCGGATTCAGGCAAGAGTGATGATGGAAGTAGAAGGACGAGGAAGACATAGATAGAGGAGTTGAATGACGAAAAGATAGATAAACAGATAAGGAAGTTAAAAAGGTCAAAGTTAGCAGGCGTGAACGGGGTAGAGAACTCAGCGTGGCTGTTTAGCACACAGGAGGTTAGGAAGATAATGAAGGAGGTAGTGAAGAAAGTATGGAGGGGGAACGATTCCCAGAAGGGTGAAGAGAGTAGTTAATAGTGCCACTGTATGAAAAAGGAGATAGCGACGGGCGGGAAAATTATAGAGGTCTAACGCTCATATATATGTCGTATAAGGTATACGCGGTGGTGGTGGCGGAGAGGCTGCGGAACGATGTCAAGGGAAAAGGTATATTGCCGGAGACGCAGTCGGAATATAAGGCGGGTAGGCGTGCTATTGACAAGATCTACGTTCTACAGCACGTGATTGATACAGAATCAGCGAAGATGAAGTCAAGAGTATACGCGTTTTTTGCGGACTTCAAAGGCGCGAATCGTTCGGTAAATAGGGAAAGTTTGTGGGAGGCGATAAAGGTGAGAGGTATGGAAAAAAGCCTGATCGAGAGGGTAAGCGGGATACATGAAGAGCCTTTTCGCAAATTTCGCAAAGAAACATAAAGGTTTCAAGGCGGAAGATAAGTTAAGAGAAGGGGCGGGAATTTCGAATCGATTCTGGTTGAATAGAGGGCTAAGGCAAGGTCATCCGCTTAGCCTAACGCTTTTTTCGAATTTGATGGACCATATTAGAAGGAAGCTGGAGGCCGGTGTGGTAGGAGGAGTTAGGATAAGATGGTTTATAATTTGGTCACTTGAGTATGCAGATAACATAGTGTTGCTAGCAAGAAGCAAGGAGGTCCCAAAGGAGATGATGTAGAGGTCGAGAAGGTACCCGGATAAGAAAAGGCTGGAGCTATATGCTGAACAGACGAAGGCTATAGTGTTCGGGAAAGGAGATGGAAGAGATAATTGAGGGGGGGAGGAACGTAAAGGCGGTGCAGGAGATAGAAGAATTTGTTTGACTGGGTTTCTTGTTTTGAAGAAATGAAGAAGTGGATGGGTACATAAAAGAAAAAGTGAAGAGAGCCGATGTGGTGATCAGGCAGGTGTGAGGGTTGACAAAGTAGTTATTCGCAAAAAATTTTGGAAGGAGAATAAAATTGTTTAAATTAGTAGTGACGAGTGTGATATTGTATAGAGTAATGGTGTGGGGGTGAAAGTAAAGTAAGCAGGGTAAGCGGATACATAAGAGGTATGCAAAGTGAACACTAAGGTTTGCAAGGAACGCGCCTAATTGTATTTTCAGGAGGGATACAAAAAGATCGAGTTTACGGATTCTAATGCAGAGTGGGGCGTGTTAATATGAGGATAAATGTTTGAAGGAGTGGCGAAGTAAGCCGGTTAGGGAGTGTTGGTGGGAGAAGGAGAACAGAAAAGTGGGTAAGCAGATGGAGGTTGAAAGAGAGAAGTATTTTAGAGTGAATAGACTACAGATATATGCAGTGAAAAAGATGCACTAGAAAGGAAGGAAAGTATATAAAATAATCAAGAAAAACGACATTCAAAAAGAGAGAGAGAGAAAGAAGGCAGCAGTTGAGAATACAACTAGGAAGTCAATGTTTGAGGAGAACTATGGGTGGATTATGCCGAAGGACAGAACGCAATATTTGGGTGAAAAAAAAGAGAATAAAAGTCCGGAGCTTATAACGAGAATAAGATGAAGATGCATAAAGGGTTTTATTAGTTTCTAGCTTTCTAGGTAGGAGATGATGTGTGAGCTGTGAAGGAAGGGTGATGCAAGATTAAAGAAGAAAAAATTGTAAATAGGAGAGGAAAAAAATATAAGTAAACTGAAAATATTGTAAATAGTTGATAAGTATTAGGATACGCCGCGGAGGTATTATCGTGCGAGGCGTGGCAAAGCAAGGAAGGCAAGGCGATTAGAGCGAGCGGTTTTCCAGATAATATATGGATAAATGCTAATCTTCAAGGTCATTTTTTGAAAAAATTCTGTGAAGTATAAAAGTGTAAGAAATTTAATTTTCTAAGGTCAGCAGGCTGAAAGATGAACTGTTATAAATCTAATGTAAGTTGCGATCCTCCGTGTAAAATGGCTTGATGCCATGTTACACGTAAAGTAAAGTAAAGGACTTTTTGTAGTAACTGAGATTTGTTTGCGCATCAAACTTACATTTTCCAAAGAAGTTTCGCTGTTGTTAGTACCCGATCAGGCGGCATGAAGCACGTGCCTAAAAGTCTGAAGTAAGCTTACATGGGGAAAGATCAGTGGAATTCTTCCGCAACCGATTGATGAATCTCAGATAGAGAGCAGCAATAAGAAGAAGTTTCGTAAAGGTCGAGTATCGACCCATCAAAGGCGGCGGTCAAGTTAAACCGTTGCAGCATGGAGAAACTTCCTTTTTCCTCAGTTGATTTTCAAATCTATCAAGCTCGTCGGAGATCACAAAAAAAGCGGTTGTGATAACCATGGCGTTCCAACCCGCCAGAGAGGAAGGCTCTCCAAACGTTAAGGAACGTAAACCAAACGTAAGTCTATGATAATTTCACTGAAAATATATTTTTTTTTTTTTTTGAGGAAAAGAAGCGTAACCTAATGTACTATTTTCTTAAAACGACTGGGTTTGAGCACAAATATAAGACTGAAGCTTCGGGCACAATAAATCATTGACTTTTTATTATTATTTGTTACCACAAGGTAATTGGTAACTTTTTAAGCCGAGTTTGGATTACAAACAGTTTTGCATTTCAAATTAGAGAAATTTTTATATTGTATTATTAGTGCAGCAAATTGTCCTGTACATGATCTACTATAAAATTTAATAAAAAAGGGCGTGTAGTGCCTACCGGAACTTCCGCGATTTCATCTGACGTCAAATCGGTAATCGTGCCGCGTTCGATGTTTATTTTTACCCGGACTCGTTGTTGTACGCGAGAACTATATGCATATATTCCAACCAGATAATAAACATCCTTCAATATTGCAAAGACGTCGCCGTCAAATGTTGATAATACAACTTGTTCTTGGGTTGGCATGGGTGTGAAGCGGGGTCGTCCAGTGCGTATTTGAAGTGGTTTATTAGCAGGAAAAGCGTATTTTCGAAGTTGGAATCGCCGTTGCTGATTCTTTTTGGAAAAAAGACGAATAAATTCAAGTTGGTCAAATCCATATATAGTTCCGTCAGAAGAAGCAATAAGCTTGATCGGTGGATTCATGCAACTGCCATTGGCAGAAGGAGACCTGGACCTGTCACTAAGAGGAGGCTCGACAGGAGAATGAGACGTAAGAGAAGGATGTTGTCTGGCAGAAGGAAAAGAATTTTGGTCACTACGAAGGAAGCCAGTAATAGGGGCACCATTGGGTAAACATTCAAATTGGGAACTAAACTCTGCAAAAAAAAACAGTTAATAACATTTTTTTTAAGTATGTAAACGATTACAATAGTAGGCCTCTTTTAAGAATAGATCATTGCAATTTATTGAGATACGTGAAAAAGTATTTTTTAAACATTAATCACAATATCTAGCACAATATTCAACACTACCAGAAAAAATTCATCCAAATATCAATTATGAAAAATGTGAAACGAATAACACAAAAAAACTTGAAAACATTTATCAAATCTCAGTTCTAGAAAATTTACAACATATAACCAGTAAGAACGATCCTGCGATTGTTAACACATGAATCATTGATTGAACGTACGTAATTTACCCATTTTTGATTTAAAAATAAGTAAAGAAGTACTTTGTAGTGAATGAGTTGCTAAATGGATACGTAAAAGATTTGATTAAAAAATATTATCAGGTTGCAAGAAAATGAAGGGAATTTTTTTTTCGCTTGTGGAGCACGGTTTTTAAACTTTGGATGCTGGTAAAAATTATAATTGGGGTAAAATACAGATTACGGCAAACAAATTTTTATTTGCGTAAAGCTGAAACATGTTTTTAAAATTATAAATGTATCATAGTATTGTATTCACCGATAGAATGAAGAATAACCATGAAGTTTACGACCAGAGTATAAACGATTTCCATTTTTTGCAATAGGGAAAAAACCCGATGAATGCGTTTATAATGTTAAAAGTTAGCAGTGTATCTGAAGAATACTCAGGTGTTCCTTTAGAGTATGTGTATGGTATCTTGATCGTTATCTCATGTAATATAGGCAATAAAGTTATACTTCTGTAATAATCATATTTATATTTTCATTCTTTGTTGAATTAGAGACTGGAATTATAATTGAAGTAATTACCTGACCATGTAGGCTTTTTACACCAATTGGTAATTAAACAATCATTTGCAGTTTTCATAATCTCAAAATTTATCTAATTTAGAAGATTGTTATTTTTTAGTTGTAAAGTAAACAATAAAGAATCTTCTATGGTGTTGAATTTTTTGTGTTGATTGAATCTCAAATTGTATCTGTTGAAAATATATTGGCAAAATAGTTCCCAGATCTTTTGTTAGAAAATAGGTTAGAAACTGTGTTTAGCTGAAACTCTGTTTTCAATGTCATTTCAAACAAGATTAAAAACAATTAAAAATACGAGTCATCTTGTTCGACAACTTGATGCCTGCTTGTAAAATTTTCCGCTCAATTAAAAATTTCATTTTGCAGTTTTCTTGTATGCAATTTTAAATTCATTCTGACTGAATAACTCATTTTTTATTAGAATTCCAAGAGTGTGATAAAATAATCTGTGATTGCAGACACAGATTTGAAAATTGTAAATTAGTTAATTTTTCTATCCGGGCTACAAAAATTTTTAGTACAAAATAATAATGTTTAAAAACTATTTATTTTTAATGTTTATTCGTTTTTATGTTTGTTCCATTATAATTTTTTTAAGATTTATGGAAAGTTTTAAAAATATTTTTCAATATTCCAAATATATCTTTAATAAATAATTCACCGAAAGGATTAATTTTTAACCAACTAGTTGAGCTTTCAACCAAAGAAGATTTTAGTTTTTTATCAAAGGAGATTTTAATTTTTCACTAAAAAAAGTTAAACCCATTCATAAAAATGAAAATTCATCAAAAAAACGAATGTTCTACAAATTGATTAAATTTTTTAATTCAAAATACGAATTTTTAAAAAAGGGAGTTTATTTTGAAACCTTTTTTTTAACCAAATAGTCGACCATTTCACCAAAAAGACTATTTTTTTTTATCAAAAAAAGACAAATTTTGAACGAAACAGCTGCGCTTTAAACCAAAGGAGATAAATTTTTAACTAAAACATTAATAAAAAAATCGTTTGACTTTCAACTAATTGGTTCAATCATTACCCATAAAATATGAATTCTCAATGAGAAATCACTGGTTCAAAAAGGTTAGTTTTTATGTTTCTAACCAAAAAGATGAACATCAAACATGAATTCACAATATTTAATCAGAGAGATAAATTTTACCCAAACTTATAAGTGCTTTAATGTGCTTGAAAAGCTTTATTATTTTTAAAAATCTTCATTTGTTTTTGATTTTGAAAAATGTTTTCAAATTTATAATTATCTTTAAAAATTTTTGCAAACTTCTAAATATATTTTTAAATAATTTGAAATTTCCCTAAATTTTGTTTAAAATATCTGAAAATTGAGAGAAAAGTGGCTTAAAATCGTTTATAGATTTTTTTCAACAATTTTAAAATTTGTTTTAAAATTATATATGCTTGTATATACTCTTTATTATTTTCTTGAAATTAAAGTTTCTTATTGAAAAATCTATAATATATTTCTCAGAATGTTTAGAGAATTGACTTGACAGACATTTAAATTTTTCGTTTGAAATCTTTAAAAATTCACATTTTTTTCATTCTTAGTCTTTTCAAGTTTCAAATTGTTTTTAAATTTTTTGAATTCTTGTCAATAGCTTTTAAACTTGTCATAATTGTCTGTAAAATTTTTCAGCCTTGCTAAGTGGGAAAAAATTGGGTTCAAATCTCTTACATTCTTTAAAAAAAATTTAAGGAAATCATTCAAAGTCTTTTAAAATCTTTTTTAATTTTTGTTATCAGGTTTCAAGACAAAAGGTCATTTTAATTTTTCCACGAACCTTAAGAATTCATTTTTCTTTTTCTCAAACATTTTAATATTCTTTTAAAACCTCATTTTTTTAAAAAATTTCAATATCTAAATTTTGTTTGAACTTTTTTCAAATCTTAAAATTCAAACTATTTTATAAGCTTGTTAAAACTTCTAAGTACCTTTCAAAAATAATTGAGTTTTCCTAATTTTTGTTTGAATCCTTCAAAACTAAACCTTTATGATTTTAAATTTTTTCAGAAAGCTTATTGACGATACAGACCATTTTTAGAGGTACTAAAAGAGCATAAATTCTGTTTGTGAAGATATTACAAGTTTTTGTACAAAATTTGTTAGAAATTTTTTGAAATAATTCAAGCAAGCATTTATATTTTATTTTTATTTCTTTTCAAGAAAATTTAATAAATCTTACCTGCTTTTTCTTATCATTACATTTTCTTATTATGACATGAAAGGGGAGCGTAATTAACTTTTGATTTAAATCAATTAAAGTCCAAATTCAAGTCATAAAAGTTTTAATAAATGTTGTTAAATAAAGAAAAAATACCTTCAAGTTCTTGAAAGCTTCTAAACATTACTCCATAATTTACGACATCTCTTGAGAAATATTTATTTTCATCGAGAGAGCATAAAACATACGCTCAAATTGTTCATTTTTGTTAGCCTAATTTATCAATAATTTTTAATTTTTTTTTAAGCCCCAATTTTCTTTTGAAAAATATTAAGATAACTTCATATTAAAAACTACAAAGATTTTACGCCAAAAAGAGATAAATTTTTAATTCAAAAAGGCGAATTTTCAACTAAATTTTTTAATTTTTAACAAAAGAATAATAATTGTTATCCACTCAGTTTCATTTACAATAAATTAGTTGAAATATTAAACAGAAAATGTGCTATTTTAACAACATAGTTAAAGTTTTAACCAACTAGTAAAATCTTCAAGCCAAAATGACAAATTTTTCAGAAGACAATTAAATTTCCATAAAAAATCACTAAGATGCGTGTTTTTTTTGGGGGCATTAAAAAGACGTGTTAACTTGAGTATTGGAAGGGGGTGTGGGCCATTTGGTCTGAAGATACATCAGTGGTTTTCCAAAAAAATCTTTACTAAATGGCAAATGATTTATATCTGCTTTGAAGGGAAACCAGAGTGAAAAAAAATTTACGCATCCTAGTCTTGGTCATTTTTAATGGCCCACACCCCCTCATACCACTCATGCCGACCTCCTTTTCCAACGTACCGAAAAAAAACCACGACTACTAGTGGTGGTCGTTTTTCTCCTTCTTAAGGTCGTTATGTACATTTTTTGTAACAAAAAATCTCAGAAATTTATTTTTGTCATTTTTCTTGCATAATATTATTCTGAAAAAAACTAATTTTCAAATAAAGACAAAATTATTAACGACCTAATTAACATTGATATGCGCCAAGAATCCTTCTAGTGCTTTCAGCTAGGGTCTTAAGAGAATCCCTAAGCCAAGTATTAAGTCAATATTCTCTAATGACATTTTCAGAAGTATATCCGGATTATTTTGTTCGGATCAAATGTTAGCTTATGATAGATCACCAAAGAAAGTTGAAGAGTGAAGAAAAAAGTTTTCTGTGCATTTGCTGACCTAGAAAAAGAATTCGACAAGGTAGATAGAAGTGAACTTTGGAAAGTTTTGAAAGAGTACGGAGTTAATGGATGGCTCCTACCGGGAATAAAAATAATACATGCTAATGGAAAAGCGAGTGTGAGGGTGAATAGGAAACTGAGCGACTGTTTTGATATTATGCGAGGTGTTAGGTAAGGATGTGTTATGTCATCATGGCTATTCATTACATTCATGTAGAAGTGTCTAAGAATAGTCCATTTTGACGAAAAAGGTGTATATCTCGGGACAGTGAGAGTATGTTAATTAGCATTCACAGATAATAAGGCTGTTATGGCAGAGTCAATTGAAGACTTGCAAATAATGTTAAGTAAGATGAATTTAAAAACAAAAAGCGTGAGTCTCAAAAATACCGAAAATAAAAGAAAAATTATGTTGCTTAAAGGCAAGGGTGAGAAAACAATGTGCAACATTGTTCTAAACAATAAAAGAATGAAGCAAGCTGATAGGAACGTATATTTTGGTAGCTTATTCACCAATTACGGAAAAATAGGTAAAGAGCTAGATAGAAATAGTTGATGCGCTGATAGACAAATTGAGTAATGGGATAATCCTCAAAGAATGTGATGTGTAGAAAATATAAGTTGACATATGTGATTGAAATGCTTTAAGAATGTTTGGGCATATTGAAAGAACAAAAGATGAATGACTGACAAAACAACCTAGTGGGCACGAAATTTAAGAACGTAATTGGAACGTCATTAAAACTTTCCCTGGACGTGCAAGTCAAAAGGCGTTATTTAAACGTTTCAAAAACTGTCCTAAGTCAGACCAAATAATGTTCTA
>JAUELO010457489.1:0-12707 GCA_032357855.1 Amphibolips quercusostensackenii | reverse complement strand
AGATTATACAGTTTCTTTTTTTCTTTTTTCAAATTTATATTATCAACCTGTATTTCATTTTTCAAATATTTTTTTAGACAAGCCTAAACCTTTTTCCGTTAAATTGCACACTCCTTATCAAACTATTTTCTCCTCTTACCTTTTTTTGATCTTATTTTATCCCTACCTTCCTGGTCATTCCTACTCCCTTTGCTGCCTCCAATAAACATTTTTTAAATCTATCGCACCTTTCGTTTCACTCTTCCCTCCTGACTTCTTTCTCCTGCAACTTATCCATTTCATTCCTGAATTCATTTTCTTTTCTCGAGTGTCAGACTCTTTAGACTGAAAATATGTCACGCAATCGAAGACCGACCTTCCTTCATCGCAGATATGCGTCCAGTTACCCATCCTGTCCCCTTTCATTGTACTATTTAAAATTAAAAGCCCGTGTTCTTCACAAAAATCCAAGAACTTTTTTCCTTCCTGATTGACTAGTTTATCTTCAGATTTTTTAACCCTAGCCCGTCGCGACAGACTTGTAGTACCAAAGTGCCATGTAGGTGGCAATTTGTTTTCACAAATGAGTGCAACTGACTCACAGAATATAAGAAGCATAGATCATATAAAAATTAATAAGTTTTTATCAGTTTCTATGCTAAGCAGTTCTGAGTACTGTACCCAGTGGTGTAGTGGTGAATCAACTGCTAGCAGGTACTCGAGGGGCCACCGGAAGTAATCCTGCAAAGCAGGTATATCGTCCAAGTTGTACTTGCTCGTAATCAGCAGCTGAACCGTGAGTCTTTTTCTACAAAAATGTAGAATCTGGGATAGGGATTCTTCTACCTGTCGGATAGGACTAGTCTGCTGGTAATGCGTAGTCCTGCTACGGCGTGCGCTAATAAGGCTGCCGGTCCTCTTATCATTTGCGGTCTAGGGGGTCGGTATCTCGCCTGTTAGAGGTGAAGGCTGCGACACTAACTTTGAAATATTTGTCCTTGTAATACGACGATTTAATCATAGGGCCGCCAACGACTGATTGCGCCCATTCAAATATTTTAAGCTTGTTCAACCTCGTCTGCTAGATGCTTAGGCTGTGAAACTGAATTGATTCTATTTTATTTTGCAAAACGGCGATTCAGTTGTATAATCGCCACTAATGGATTATTTGTGCACATCTGAATATTTTAATGTTTACGAACCTATTTAATTTAGTCAGATATTTTGTCCATTAGAAACATAGACTTGGAAACCAACTTAAATATTTTTCTCTTTGGAACGCGACGATTTGATTGTGAACCCTCCACAGATGAATTATTTACCCATATTTGAATATTTTGATATTACCGAACTTATTTAATTTAATCAGGTATTTTACCACATAGAGGCATTGACTGTGGAACTGATTTTAGAGGATTTGATCTTCACAATGCGATGATTCAATTGTAGAACCGCGACTGATTAATTATTATTGTGCTACGAAGACTTGCATCATGCGAAGTTGATGCTGCTGCGAATGCTTGGACATCTATTTAACTTTTTTAACTCTACCGCGCGATTGCCGAATAATAAGATTGCGAAAATTTATAGCACGTGGAACTCATGTTTAATTTATGCATTTGATTTTTCGCGTAACCGAACTGTAGCTTGCTCTTAAAGCAGCATTGTGATCAAATATTCTTAAGTATCAGAATTCCTGAGATTAGAGAAAATTTTTTATATTCGTTATAAGCTATGACTGATAAATGGATATTTTTGTTAAATGAAATCAATTTTTTTTACTCTCATGTCCCATATTATAAGATGAGATTTTAAATAGAACATAGTAAATTTGATAAGTAAGAGGTTTTTTGATTTTATTCGATGTCTTCAAAGCATTTGATATGGTGGGCCATCTACGTCCAATAATCAAACTAGAATATTTAGAAACTTCAAAAATATTTATCAAATGGCTTTTTTTTCAAGCAATCAGTCACAAAAAGGAATTACTTAGCAAGGTCAGTCATCGCACTAAGTCGGAGTCAGGAGTGGCGTCCCTCAGGGTCCCATGTTTGCCCCTATCATATTCAATCTCTATACTTCTTATCTTAAAGGTTAACCTTGATACTATGATCACTATGAGTAACACGATGCTCTTAAATTATGAACTTCTGAACGTTTTTCCTCACTAGATCGATTGCTAAGTTAGGTACAGGAAGATATTGATTTTGTGACCCATTGGGCTGTAGAAATGTTAAGGCCTCGAAATTTAAGGCCTTGCCGTGAGCCAAACTAGGCGAACGTATAAATGAAAATTAAAAAAAAATCTAATTTACGATATGTGAATATAACATTCGGCATCTACAAGTTTTCACGATTTTTGGCAAATGTGATTTGCCTAAAAAAGTTTTAAAATTAAATACGCTTTATGTATGAAACAAACGCCCTTTTCAGGCCGTAAGTTTAGCGATGAAAATATGCACATCTGCCGGAGGGAGCTCAAGCCTCCAAGACAAGACCAAACCAAGGCCTGGCTTTTCATAACTTTAAATTTTTGCCGCCTTGCTTTGGCTCGAAATGCGAGGCCTTGAGTTACCCTGTCTTGCATTCCTCGACCTCCGACTTGCCATATCTCATCTTGAACGGCATCTCTGATTAACTTTTAACCCTATCAAAACAAAGGCAATTGTCATAGGATCCTCAGAATTACCCTTTTTTTAAAAACCATCCACCCTACCTTCATTACAGATTGATGGACTTAGCATCCCCTTTTCCAGATCGGTTTTGGATCTGGGCCTGATACTAAATCAAACATTGTCTTAGAAGAAGTTGTTCTGAGAAATATATAGGAAAACCTTCTGAATCATTTAGTAACTAAATAGGAACAACAATTTTCTTTCCACCTCCACTGGAGGTGGAAAAAATTTTTTTTTACTTTGCAGACAAAAAACTTCCTTTCCAGTCCAGATTAAAAAAAAAAAAATAGACAGTACTAAGAATTCCTTCCGAGTGAACATATGAACTTTAACTTTCATTAAATGTGAGAAAAGGTCGTCAAATGACTACAATTATCAGGTGAATAAATAGACAGGCGACACACAGGCAGACAGATTTCGACAAAATTGTACAATTTTCATGTGACTGAAGTTTGCAACGTTTATAAAAGAAACTATAAAATTCATTAAATTTATTATACTAATTATTTGCACCTAGTGCCAAATAAAACAAAAATTAGTTTCATCCCAATAATCCGTAACATTTGACTAAGTTTTACCTACGTCAATTTTGGAACTCTATGAGAGCCTCAACGTGAAGATCTATTGAAAAATAAAAAAAACAAATTCGGATGATTCCACTAAACTCTCACGAAAGAAAATGTACACAAATTTTACATGGAAATGTTTCAAAATCACTATAAGCTTAGCTAATATTATTCTTAAACATAAATATATTGAAAATTCTAGAAAGAATAATTATTATAATACAGAATTAAATTACATAATTAAATAAATAATTTTAAAAAAATTAGCTTTTATAAAACTGTACCAAAAAAAACAAAATATTAATAAAAAAATTAAAATGTAATATTCTTTATTTACACCTTAACTTTTATTTTTAGTCATATTATTATTATTATTATTATTATTGTTATTATTATTATTGTATTATTATTGTTGTGAGCTGCCTTTCAGAGCAAATTATTCATTTATTGATAAGTGTTTGAATTAATTTCCTTATTAATGATATGCATTTGAAGTATTTGACATTAAAAAAAATTATTCAAAATCTATGTACATAATATGTGGTTCTCCGCATGAAAAGGTTCCAAATGGTCGGTATGGAGGTACATATACGGTCACGTAATTTAATTTCTTTTGTTCCAAAGCCAAAATTTAATTTCTCGAGACAAGGTCAGAAAAGAGACTTAGATTAGAGTTCCTTGCTGTTTGACAGAAGTTAACTATTTACTCCTTAGCACAGTATAGCAGCTTGGGTATTTTCTAAATATATCGAATTAAAAGGAAGAAATTCTCAGTCAGAAAAAGTTTTTTTCTGGGAAAAGAGTTTTCATTTTTACCCAAAGTTATTTATGTGGATGCTTTAATTATGTTATTCAAGAATATAACATAATTTTCATATTTTATTCATATTTATATTTCTTGAGATATGAAGATTATGTAGTGGCCGTTGTATTGATGGCTGTGGTACAGGATTCAGTGGAGCTGGAAGTTGTTGGGGAGAGGGTTTAGTTGTGAGACAGTTGATTTTTTCTGTTATGCAATATCAATATGGCCGACCTGAATACTGTCAAACTTTTCTTTTAACATGAGCCAGTTTTTGTCTAAATCCGAAGTAAATAGACGTATTATTGTATCAGCTGCAAACATCATATGTGAAAATTGAGTGAAATTTGGATAAAGGAGACAACAATGAAGAATGAAAAGGGTCACTTTTAACAGTAATTATTACCTACTGAAGGCCCTTAAAATAAATAGAAACTAATATTTGCGAATGTTCATCGGGGTTGTACTTTGTCTTTTTCTAGTTTTAATGGATTTTTTCAGGTATCTCACAACTAAGCCACATTTTTTTGGCAAAAAATCATGTACTCACTAAATTGGTCATAAAATTTTATAGCGCTGATAAAATAAATATTCTTTTTTTAAACAAAAATTCTGAATTTTCATTATATTTCCAATGGTATGTAGAACTTTTGTTTTGGTCAAACCAATAAAAATTTATAGCTCAAAAACAAAACCTGTCTCACAACTAAACCCTTTCCCTTACTTGTTATCCTGAGGCGGATAGTTATTGCGCTGGTGGCTGTAGTGCTGCGGTTCTGATGCTAGTGGCTCCCTTGCTAGTGATTCTAGTGCTAGTGGTTCTGGTGTTTGTGGTTCTGATGCTGGTGGTTCTGGTGCTTGCAACCGCGGTGCTGGTCCCCAACGCAGAGTAGCATGCATTTCACCATAAAAATTTCGTACATGAATTTTATCTTCACCATCGCTAAACTGCATCTCAGTATATGTTTTTTTCTTTGGAAAATTGATGCTGGTGGTGTGTGGAAATACTATACGATTTTGTGGATAATTATGATTTATTTGGTCTGGTGAATGAGATTTAATAGGGAAGAACAGTATGTGTGGCCCCTCCATTCGCGGTGGCGGACGAGAATTATTATTATCTTCATTATTCATCTGTACACTCAATTCTGTGAGAAGCAAATAAAGATTAATAAATTTTTTGTACTTTAGAAGTTTTATTGTCAGCAACCTAAAAAATTTGTAATAGTTTTAGTTACTGTTTTGCTAGTAAACGTATTAGTGGCGGCACAATAATAATGTTACAACTAATAACACACATTACACAGAATTTAAACAATGGGAGATGACGCGTTTTAAGTATTGATATTTTTTTAATTCTCTTTGTCAGTTATGAATGGCTTATGCATAATTCAAATTAACATTTGATACAAAAAGTATTTGTGTAAAAATACATCTTTAAAGATCATAATGAAATACTCTTCATTCATCTTTGCCAGGATGTAGATAATAAACGTGTTATTTAATCAGTGAACGTGTGATCTGCTTATTGGCCTTCTACGCGATCGAAGTAAGTCACTTTAACATTTTTAGAAATGATCAATTATAAGATTATATCGAAAATTACTGCCAAACCTATTTTTCATTTAAGTAATTGAAACACTTTTGCTTTGACAAGTGACTTACTTGTATATGAAATCAAATGAATTTCTTATGTGTCGATATAATTTTTGAATTTTCGAAACATTTACATTCCAAGTTCCACCTCAGGTAAACACTTGGAAACAAATTCTATAGTTTTGAACATAGAATGCGAAAATTCCGGTGAAATTTTATCCTTAGAATGAGTCGACGAGAACAGAAACATATTAAATATCCCCTGAGTGATAATATTAATTACACACATATATTATACTTACGAATAGAATTGAAAAAAGCCACTAAAGTGAGAAATAAAGCCCCAATAACAATCTTCATTTTTTCAAGATAGAGTTTTTTACAGTAAGATAAAACAGCTGACTGAAAAATTGTTGTGAAATGTTCATGTTCATATATATATAAAGTACCATCCGATTATTCAACTTTATTTATTCTTAAAATTTATGAGGTAAGAGTGAAAGGAGAATCATTCTCAGGTTCTGATGTCTGTTGTCCAAATTTGATAAGCTAGATATTTACCATGTCTTTTGATTTTATTAGTCAAAGAGGCATATCAATTTCGAAACTAAAGAATAAGAAATTGACTTTATATTGTTCACGCATTGTTGTAAAAGTCTGAATGATTTTTGATACGCGTGTTCTGAAAGTTTGTTGCATTCACGTAAGTAAATTTCATGTATAGTATGCGTTAAAATTCAAACATAATAATTTTAAAGCACACTAAGCTACAATAAAACCATGATTCGTGTAAGGAAGTAAACTAAAGACAATACCTCAAATTTAGGTTACGCATTCACATTTAGAAATAAGAAATATATAAACGTCATGGAATGGTACTTCTGTTAGTAGCATCAGCATACCATAAAATAACACTTGAATATTTTACCTAAATATTTGACTATTTTTCTTCCTGATTTTTTAATCCATTCTTGAAATGTATTTACACCACATAAAGTTGGTTTGCTGAAAATATTTTGTTACATGAAGGTTCTTTGGAAAAAAAATTAAATTTACAAAATTGGTCATCCTTTTCTCGCCAGATAATAAATAAGCTATTTTCGTACTTTGTCACATTCTGACAATCACGTCGGACATGATAAGAAAATTCTTCAGAAAAGTTAGATATTTATTAAAGTTCTTTGGGCGAAATATGAAGTATATGTAGGAATCTCTTAAGTCAGAATTTTATTAAAATTACTATCTTATTGTTTATTGTTGCGTCAATCAACGATTTTCTCCTATGGATGTAATCTTGGATGAAGAAATTTTAGAAATGACCAATGCAAAATAACTTAACGTTATTTATAGCAGCGCCCACGTCAAAAAAGTACTATATCTTCACCCTTAACTAGTTGAAAATATTTGAAATCGTTGACAAAAAACCAAAAAATCTTGCAGTCCTAAAATATTTAAAGTTGGCTATGCAAATTAAATTTAAAATCTTAGAAAATTTAAATTTAAATTTTTTCAATATAAATTTTCACTTTTTGTAACTGAATATTGAGAAATACAACAAAACAATGACATTTTTCGGATATTGATTATAATCAATATTTAAAATTTCATGAAAAATTTAGTTTGCTATCATGATAACTTTAAAAATTGTTTCTTATTTTTAATTAAATTTCATTCTTAGCTACACTTAAGAATGTATATAATTTAAATCAATGTATATTATTACAATTCATAATATGCACTGGTATTAAAACAGACGTTTATTCATTGACTTGTTATCATAATTTAAAAAAAGTGCGCATTATATAAAAAAAGAAGTTTTGTTATTTAACATTCTGTTGCAACTTGTGTCATTTTTCCATTAATTCCATTTGTTCATTTCCAAAGTTATGTTTTAAGATTTAAATCAAAAATACGCATTCTAGCGTACAGTAGTTCTAGGAAAATGTTTAGATACAACTAAGACAAAAAATGTTGTTAAATAAAAAGTTGTTGTAGCTTGCCTTGTTTTTTCACCAAGTGAATTCTTTTATATCTTATGTATTCTTATAACAAAAGTTCTTAACCAATTTGTTGGTTATATATTTTTTATATATCTCTTGGTTATATCTTTTTGGTTAAACAACTTTTGCTTATTATTTTTGTTCGTCTCTTATGTCGTTTTTTCTTAGTTATAATTTCTTTCTTTGAGTCCTATTTTTTATGATTGAAAAAAAATTTACTAGTCCTATCTAAAAATAATTAGAAAAAATCTCGCAGATTCTTTTTGGGTGAACAACTTTAATCTATTAATTTGTTGTGTACCTTGTGGCATTGAAAAAAATGTATTGTTTATTTTCAATATTATTTTTACGGTTAAAATAAAATTCTGCTTTTTATCCGAAAATGATTAATTACAAATTAAGATCTTTTTTGAGTTTGCTTCGTTTTTTTTGTGTTCTAAATATAATTTTCCACGAGTAAGACGAAAACTACGCACCCTATCCAAAAATGGGGAATAGCAAATTCGTAGCTCTTTTTTGGGTTAATAATTTTTTGCTTGTCTTTTTTTCGTTGCTTATGTCGTTAGTTCAAAAACGTCTCCTATCAAAAAGCAATTTATTAAAAATTTGTAGATCTGTTTTAGGTACATAATTTTTGTCGACTTATCTTTTGATTTATCTGGTATAGTTTGCCCAAAAAATAGAATTTCGGATTTTTTATTATTTTTTGTGCCATCAAAATTTGAATTTACAATTTTTCAACAAAATGTAAAAGTTGTTACGATAATTTTGTAAGGTATTTGAAAAGTAACGTTTTTTTTGTATTCACTTTTTTCATATCGTACGTTGCTTGGCTTAAAATTTTTAATTTAGTATTTTTTAACTTGGTGAATGCTATAAATCCGTTTTTTTTTTTTAAATCAAAAAAAGTCATTAGTGTAAATTGTTTAGTTTTTTGAGTACTACGAATAGCCGTACATAGAATTCTTAAATTTGAAAAAGTGGTCTTATAATTTTTGAAAATACTTTAACATTTTGAATTTTTTGCCAAAATGGCTGGCTAACGAATTTGACCTTCAGTTTAGGACACTTAAAGTCCAATTAAATCTGTCGATTATTTCGAAATCTATAATGCTGACAGACTAAAAAATCCACACACACACGCATATACACTTATAGATGCACGCATAGAAAGGTATTTCGTGAAAACCTGTTTTTTGGGTTCAGAAGGTCTACTTAGTAATTTCAAATCTTTTGAAATCCCTTCAATTCATTTAAACATATTGAAAACTTATAGGAATCTTGTATAAGCCCCTAAATATTTTTAATCGTTTAAAATCTTTTAAAATCAATTGAAATGTTTTAAAGTTCATTCAAATTTTTACTCATCTATTCGGTGGAAAATTAAAATATTTGTTAAAAATTCTAAAATTTTTTGGTTGAAAAATTAAACTATTTCAGTTAAAACTTTATTCTTTTAGTTGAAGATTAATAGTTTGAATTAAATTTTTTAAACTATTTTGGTTAAAAATCGTTTTTTGGTTGTTGAAAATTTAGATTTTCAACTGAAAATTGAACGATTACATTTTAGGTTGAAAATTCGTTTTTTTTTCATTAAGAATTTAACGAGTTGTTAAAAATTCATGAATTATTTGTCATGAAACGTTTTCTAAGGCGACTAGCACACAACTCTCAGTGAAAAGTATAACAACTGTCACTCTACAGATATAAATGAAGTTGAGTGAAAATTAATGCAGATCTTTAAGAAATAGATAATTTTGATCCTAATTTTATAATCAGAATAACACACAATGGTTCGATATCCGGGGTACATTGTGTAGACAAATCAGTCAAAAATAAATGATCATTTAACTAGAAATCAACTGATATTCACTTACTTATATGCAGAAGCAATTATTTTGTCAACAGAAATTACTGCTTATTCAGTAAAAATATCTTTAACTTGTAATCGTAATAATTTTGATTAAAGTAATTAGAGTATAGAATTTTCTTTACTTGCGATAAAAGAAGATTAAAAAAGTGCAATAGATTTTTCTTATTACTCTATTACAATAAACACAGTTGATAGAAAAAGACACCATAAATACAGTATTTCCAGTAAAAAACGTACGTATTTAAAAAAATAGTACATTAAAAAACATTTTTGAAATTATTAGTCTGCTCATTCTCCATAACCCTATCGTGAGGATTATGATCAGAATATGGAATATATAGAAAGTCAGGATCATGATTACTGAGGTCAAATGGTAGCAGATTCCGAGAAAGTATGATGCTGTGAATTCTGGAAAGCATGCTGTTGTTCATGATATAAAAATTGAGTGCCTGGTGAATAAACCTCCTAAAACACTGTAAAAAAATTATTGTTTTAGGGCTAATTTCAGGTATTAAAATAAGACTTAGAAATTTTTTTGTATTGAAAATAACGTACTGAAGTTATTCTATTAAAAAGAGGGCACGCAAAAAATGATTCCATAAAAAGAGGCCTACAGTTTTCACAGTGAAGTAAAGATTTGGGTTACCATCATCATAATGTCTTGAAACTCAAGGAGATGTTGCTGCTGGACTGGATGGATCCTCATGCATTTCTGGAGGTGAGGCATTTCTCCTGCATCTAAAATTTCCTAAATCCTCAGGCAGTTTGTATAGATTAGGTGTGGCGCAGTCAGATGTGACGTCATGACCTTTAGCAGATCTTATCCTGATAAGTCTTAGACCTATATTTGCCGAATATAAAAAAATTATTATTACGAGGGGTCTACCGCTTTCATTTAGCGTGCACGAGGAATATATTCTCAAAGAATACTTTGGAATACTTGAGAATGTATTAGCTTATTTAGGAATACATGCATCTGTGGATACAAGGAATACTTGGACTAAATATTTTCTTGAAGTTTTGGATGTTCAAATAAAGACATTTTTTATTGAGAACTTTGTGAACAAGTAAAAATACTAAAATATTTTTTTCACTTTTTATTGGATATAATAGGTTATTAAAAAAAAATTATAGTGCATATTTTAACATGTAGCTAGAATATTCTTTGTGAATAAAATAGTATTGCGGGTAAATATATTGTTTATTTAAACGTTCATAACTTCAAGTAAATAATTATATTAAAATATAAGGAAATATGTAAAAATATTTGAGAATCTTTCAGAACATTGTGTGAAATACTTTAGAATACTGTGAAATATTTTAAAATATATTTGAAAGCAAGTCACAGAATATATATATATTTTTTTAATCTTTCATCGACACTTGTACTAATGAAAAAATATTACACACGCAAAATAACATACAACAAATACTGAGGTTCAATCTTCACGCTGAAACTATTATTTATAGGTATTCTTGAATAGCTATGTCATTGAGACAATTATTATCATCAGTTTGATGAAAATTGTCCGAATTACGCTAAAATAAGTAGGAAAGCATAAAACTTGGTGATGCGAAAAAATGTTTAAATTTTTTATTGAAAATCTCGTATTTTTTAAAATATGATAAATTTCATCAAAGTTTACTGTTTGATTATTGTCAGAGGTTTCCTGAATTTCGAAATCTGTAAGAAAATTTTGAAAAGCTTAGAAATGCAAAAAAAGTCTTCAAGTAAAAACTCTTACTTGCTTATGAACAACTAGTGGTAAAACGTTAGTGTAAATGATTTTCTTTCTCTTTTAAACTTGTTTTTTACACTACTAATAGGAATGTTAGGTACGTTTATTTGGATATACCATTTTTAATATCGTTAAATCAAGAATCGGGTTTTGAATTTGCGATTTCAAACAAATTAAATATCAGTAATATTTCTATATGGCTGAATTCAAACTGCAATTTTTGTTATAGTTTTCTTGTAGAATTTTTTTGAAGAGTCATGACTTATGATCTACGAAGGTTAGAAAATTCTCCTTCTTAAATTTATATGCCAAATTCACTAAACTAAAAATTTGTTTATAGTGTCATTAACGTAGATTTACCCAGAACCTAAGTATTTTGACAAAAATTGTACTACTAATTTGCCCTAAAAAAAGTTCAGAAGTGGTGAGCTTTTGGAGGCTAAAACTTATGACTTATTGGAGCTAAGTAATTGTTTTTTTATAAATTTTTATAATTTTATAAATTTTTTATCAAAGTCTTAGAATTTTGTCAAGTTTAATCTTTCTTCTAGATATTTTTCTCTAAAGTCATTTTTTGCAAATTTGGAATTTTCATCAGGACACTTTAATAAACCGTTTTAGAAAAAACGCATTTGTCTCATTTAATACGCACAAATGATATTTTGCGTACAAGATGCTTTGATCCAAATATTAAAAAATCTCTGGAAACATTTGTAGAAATCTTGAAGGTTCTGCATTTTCTTAATTCCCAAGCTTTTTTAAATTTGGTTACGTATTTTGTACACTTAGGAAACCTTTCACGGTGAGCCCAAACTAACTTTAAACAAAAAAAGAAAATACAAGAAGTTTTGTTTTGGAATATTATTCTTACATAGTATGCGCATATTTTGCACAAAAAAATTAAATAATCGTGGAAGCGCTTTTTTCAAAATAAAAAATATTGATTATTACAATAAAAACATTTGAATAATGAAATCTTCTTGCTCAGGAATGTATAAATATTAAATATAGTCAGAATAGTTCTAAAAATTTTTTTTCTAAAACTGTAAATGGTCAATCCACGAAAAATTCTAAATGAAATTAAAAAATTTTCTTATTGCAAAAGATTATTAAAAAAATTATATTACTGAACTTTTTTGGCAGAATTTTCTCTTCGCGTGATGTTCCGATATTTTTAATATATAATTACAAAAATCGTGGAAACGCTTTTTTTTAAAACAATTATCAGTACTATTTTTAGTATTTTTTATTTTAAATATAATGGGATTCTTTTTGTTTGCAAACATAAAAAAATTAGAATAAATAATAAAATAAAAGCTCAAAATTTTGAAACAAATAAAAGCTTGCAATTAGGACAAGAACGTTTGTATTAGGAAATTTTTTTCTTGAAAGGCAATTTTACGGCAATATGAAACATTATCCAATAAATATCATTTAACTTCAAGGATCTTTTTGTAAAAGTTGTTTGAGAGTCACC